>JAPYZD010003189.1:0-14811 GCA_030522725.1 Ichneumoninae sp. B BG-2022a
AAATAAAATAAAACGGCACGCGCACAGATATCCGAAAGAGAACGATAAGGCTCGAGAGTCGATCCCTGCGGATGCAGAGATAGATGCGCGAAGCTTTTGTACATAGGGAAAGCCCCTCGGGTGTGGACAATTCTCTGTCATATCTATGGGCCGGGAATTTTCTGCAGCGAGATCGTGCGGGTGAGAATGAGAGAGGAATAAAGAGAACGAAGAGAGATGGAACAATGTCCGAGGGGGCTCCATTGATTCGGTCGCCGGTGGTAGGCACGGGGCAGAGCCTGGCTGGCTGGAAGAACGTTGGCTCGGCGTTGCAGCGAACCGAGCGGAGGGAGAGAGACGGCCGCATAGATATATGGATAGAGGGAGGCCGCCAGCGGCAGCTTACCCTGGGGTATATGAACCCCAGCGTACCCGGAGCCTCTCTCCTTCTACCCTTCTCCGCTCGTCTGTCCATATATCCGTCTCTTATTATTCCTCGCTACGCCCGGCTCGCCCTCGCCGCAGGTTCACCCCACAGTGGAAAGCCGCGCGCGCGCACGCGCACGCCAACGAGCGCGACACATGGACCTAAAAAGCGATCAATACGCGGCGGCAACGACGACGACGACGGCGACGATGTCGGCGCTCCAACGGGGCGCTCTCGCTTCGTGCCGCTCCCCAACCGAAGCTCCGAACTTACACGATCAAAACTACCTCGTATTCCCCTCGGCAATGATAGTCACAAAAAAAAAAAAAAACACAGAGAATATTTTTCTAAAGTAATTTTTTTTTTTTATTTTTTTATGGACGAGTATTGAAATGTACGTTGTTAATAATTTTAGGCTGGAATTTCATGGGACTAATTCTGGAACGACGTACACTGGTCTTGAAGAAAAATTCTGCATCCTTTTGCTTTCCTTTTGCAACGAAGGTCCGAAGTTACACGATGAAAAAACTACCTTCCTTGTAGTCAGTTTGTTAATGAGAATCAAGGTAAAAAAACTTTGCGATTTTTTTTCTGCATCCTTTTGCTTTTCTTTTGCAATGAAGGTCCGAAGTTACACGATGAAAAAACTACCTTCCTTGTATTGAGTTTGTTAATGAGAATCAAGTTAAAAAAAATTTTGCGATTTTTTCTGGAGTCAAACTTTTTTTTATTTCTAGTCAATTTTTTTTTTTTTTTTTTTTTTTTTTTTTTTTTTTTTTTTTTTTTTTTTTTTTTTTTTTTTTTTTTTTTTTTTGTTTTCTTTAAATGTTGCATCCTTGTGATTTCCTTTTGCAAAGAAGCTCCGAGTTTTCACGATCAAAACTACCTTCCTCATATTGCCTTCGTCAACGAGGGTCACGTAAAAAAAATGCCAATTTTTTTCCAGTCATTTTTTTTTAATTCCTAGTCCAAATTTCCTTTTTTTCTGGCCAAGCATAAGAAATTCCTTGAAATCATCTTACACTCTAATTTCACAGGACGCTAATGCTGGAACCGCCGCACACTGTTTCCTTGATTACAAATGTTCCATATTTTTATTTCAAATTTTCGTCATGGCAGAAAATGCGCGCAGTATCGCAGTGTCGATCGTAAATCCACCGCCCGAACATTGTATTTTTTCTCTCATTACCAAGAGCCTACAGTTGATAATGAAATTTACATTAAACTTACTGAAGCTGAGGCTTTCTTTTTCGCGATGCTCTTTCGTTTTATTCCGCAGGGTTCGGTCATGTCCCCTCGTACATCGTGCATCGTTACTCTCCAGGCTTGTACAATAACGCCGGCGAAAACAATATGGGACATGCCGAGCGTAGCGCGGAGCTCGCGACCAAGAAAAATCATTATTCTTTCTCGTTCCTGTTTGCATATTGTTCCGTGTAAAAGCGGATCGAAGCTTCGCCTGGGACGGTCGGCTTCTTTTTTTTAATTCTCTTTTTTTTTCGAGCCGCGAGGGTGGCGCTGCCGCCTGAGTACGTACACTGTACTTCCGGTTCCACGGGACTGCCGAGTGCACGCACCCTCCCGAGGCCACACCGACTCTCGCAGGCTGTACTTCCGGCGCCTCTCGCCGCTCAATCCATACCGCCACGGCGCACCGTCGAGATGAGTACGCGTACGGAATATAATACGAAACGAAGGGGACTTGCATAATATTGAATAAGAGGTCGTTAAAGCGAGCTCCCTTTAGCGCTACCTTCGGCGTTTGTGTTGGATCCTTGTATACGCGTATACATATATATTTATGTACATATGTGTGTATACATATATATATGTATATGGCAAAACGGCGTGTTCTCACGAAGCCACACCCAGGCGAGAAGCTGACTCGGCCAGTTTACTCCTATACAGTGTTATCGAGATGCGTGCGATCAGGTTTTCTTTCTCTTTTTTTTTAGTTCCTTTTCACCTCTATTTTATTATCGGTCTGGTGAAAGTCATTGAGATAGTAAATTAGGTGGTATTAATATTCTTTGATGTATGGGCTCGAGAAAATATGAAAAAAATTGGCTCGAATTTTTTTTTTTTCTCTCGTTTCACTTTAATTTAATTATCCTTCGAGTGAAAATGATTGAGATAATAAGTAAGGCGAATAAAATAAATATAAATTATAAATAAATATAAAAATTAAATTCTCTGTGTGGGCCCGGTCGAGAAAATAAGAACATATTGACGCGAGTTTTCTTTTTTTTTTTCTTTCGTTTATTAAAATAAATATTCTTATATGTTTGAGCCCGATCGCAAAAATAAGAAATTTTTTAAAAAACAGACCGAATTTTTTTCCTTCCGTTTCACCTCAATTTCATAATGGTTCGAATGAATCATATAATTGAGATAATAAATAAGGCGAGTGAAATAAATATTTTTCTCTGTATGGGCCCGGTCGATAAAATAAGTAAAAAAATGACTCGAATTTTAATTTTTTTTGAGCAACATATTGCAGGCATAACTGTTTGAAAATTAATTTATTGGGACACCTGGAAGGGCCCGAGTCGTGGGTCCAGCCGGGTCCGGAGAACACGCCGGTGCGACATACGCGGAGGGGAGATGGACGAGTGATAGGGGGAAAAAAAACGCCGGTCCTCTACACCTCGGGACCCGCGGGGTAAAACGGGACGTTTTCGTTTCTCGATACATCGAAATAATGCAATCAACTATAGATACAAATAATTTTTTATATCGCTCGACGATATAAGATAAATATAAATCACAGAACACAAAAAGTAAAGAAAAAAATGAACATACCGATTAACGATGAAAATCAGTGGTTGTGTGGAGCAGGATGCTGAACTAGGCGGCAGAACGGAACGCGCAGTACTGGGTGTATACTGAATTATTTATCTCAATATTTTCTCTCTATTTTTTTTTAATCTCTTTACGCGTCGCGCAATGAACGGGGCTTCGAATTTTTTTCGCAACTGAATGTTTTTTTTTTCGTCTCGTTTTTTTAGTCAACGTTAATTTTTTCGAGGAAAAGAAAATTTCGCAAACTGCAGATTTTCACCCCCTTACGGTGCGACGAGCGATCAAGTGAATCCCTTCTTTCTTCACGAATATATCTTCCAGGTGAGGCGTGTACGAAGAGCAACGTCGAAACAACAGGTCTCTCCTCACCTCCTCGAAGTTATTAAATTTGACCGTGGACAATACATGGAGACGCCCGCTTTTTATTTTATAATTTTTTTGTTTTGTTGTTTTTTTTTTTTTTTTTTTTATTAAGATTTTACAACATGTCCGCGCTACCCGGTAATCGCGAGGAAGTATTTTTCGGGAGATGTACGAAAAGTTACACAAGGAATATATATATATATATATATATATATATATGTTTTTTTTTTAAAGTGGAAAAAAATGTACGAGTCTTTTTTTTGTTTTAAATCTCATGAACGAGAGTGAGACAGAGAGAAGGTAGACACACAGGGCGTTCGGGTGAACAGTGTGGGCAGCGGGGAGTTTTTTTTTTCGGGGAAGGGTTCGGGGACGAGGGGGAAAAAAGGAGGAACTTGAAACGAGGCGACGAACGTAACGGAATTATATGATTGGCAACTTGGCGGTTATTATAATTATTAAAAAACGTATTATAATTCAACTGGGGGGACAATTAATTAACGAACGTTAACGAACGAATTAAATTCAATTAAATAGATATTAATATATGTATAGTATATTAATTCAATGAATAATATAAGTAAGGTATAATAATATTGCGGGTAACGGTGTCTACGTAACGCAATGCCTTATGAGGTGCGGTAACTAAACTGACGGGGTTGCCAGTTCGCCGAGGCGGCTGCACCCTCGGATCTATTCCTCCACCCGATCGAGGGGAAGCTCGTATCCCTCCCGATCACGCTATAGCACTCCTCCGGGTCCCCACTTGGCTACCTCACATCCCCTCCACTTCGCGACCCCCGCACACCCGCGGGCGGAAGCGGCGAGGGTTGGAACGGGGACGGTACAGTCATTGGCCTCTGCGGATTCATTCATCGGAGACCAAAATAATTTTTTCTTCTCTTACCGAGAAAGAACGGTGGACAAATTTGAGCC
Source organism: Ichneumoninae sp. B BG-2022a (assembly GCA_030522725.1). Classification (NCBI taxonomy): domain Eukaryota; kingdom Metazoa; phylum Arthropoda; class Insecta; order Hymenoptera; family Ichneumonidae; species Ichneumoninae sp. B BG-2022a. The sequence goes on from JAPYZD010003189.1 coordinate 4,508, forward strand.
CATTCGATCGCGAGGCATTGGAGGGTGGCTCGAAAAAATTGAGCAATTTTTTGGAGCACGATTTTTAAAACTTCTGGGATTCGCTTCCACAAGATTTTTTTGTCGTTTTTATTATTTTAGATTTCAGATTTGTTTTAAATTCTTCAATCCGCTTCGATAAATTTTTAAAAAATTTTTATCAGAAATTCGTTAGAGGTTTTTATTTCTTTGGCGTATGTGCGGGTGGAAGCTAAGAGGATGTAACGGGGACGATACAGTCATTGGCCTCTGCGGATTCATTCATTGGAGAAGAAAATAATTCTTTTTATATTATCAAGAAAGAACGGTGCACAAATTTGAGCCGATTCAATCTCGAGACATTGGACGATTACTCAAAGAAATTACGAGCAAGATTTTAACAAAATTGTTGGTTCCACTTCCATAAGTTTTTTTCGTTCCTATTATTTTAGTTTTTAGACATTTTTAAATTGTTGGACCCGTTTTTTTTCATTTTTATTACAAATTCGGAAGCTACGAGGGTCTAACGAGGACGATACAGACTCTGCGGATTCACTCATTGTAGTCCAAAATAATTTTTCTTTCATCGAAAGAACGGTACATAAATTTGAGCCTATTCGATTCCGACTCATTGGACGATAAATGGAAAAAAATGAAGAGCAAGTTTTAAATCAAATCCCCATACCCGCTTCCATAAGTTTTTATTCATTTTCATAAAAACTTCGTTGGACGGCCAACGACTGTATTTTTTTTTCAATTCCTCATCGAGTAAGAGAAAAATACGCGAAAAAGGTAGGGTCGAGAAACGAAAGCCGTGGCGTTGGCTCGTCCGGCCACGAAGGGGTTGAAACTACCCCTCGCCGGTCGTGCGCAGGCGCGCTGGATGCGCAAACGCGGGCGGGGGTGTCGGCCGGGAAAGTGTGCGCATATATACGTGTATTTACATACACGAGTGCGATATTGCATGAAGCTCGAGCGACAATACAAAGAGAGAAGAAAACAAAACCTGCACCAATACCATTGGCTCGGCTCGATGCTCTGAGCGGTGATAGTTAGAGATTTAACGGTGAAGAGCTCGCGGAAATAATCATGGAGGACGCAACTGAAATAAAGGGGGCGGGGGAGGGGGGGGGGAAACTGACGAGGAACGAGAAAGATAGGGCAGAGCCTTTATTGTATAAATCCCCGAGAGATATCGCGCAGACGCAGTTTCAGCTTCATCCCAGAGCGAGAAGACGGCGAGGCTGGAAAAGCGGCTCGGGGTGGTTTTCGCTCTGCAGTTTGCGCTGTGGCATTTACATACAGGACGTTAATTTACGATCCGCGCATTTTGGATGCGTGAAAAAATTAATTAGACTGTAAAAGAAATCGTATGAATTTTAATGCACCGGACTAGAAGTTTTTATGCAAAATCTGGTACATTAAATTTCGTGGACAATTTTGATGATAAATCAATGCTCGGCGGATTACAAAAACATTGGAAATATTTTATTTTAATTTCACTACGAAATTACCAACATTGTCATCATTTACTTCAATTTCAATGAAGAAGTATATTCATTTTTCGGCTCAATTGGTAATTTAATTTAATTTTGCAGTTTTTGCATAAAAACTTTTAGAGATATCGCGCAGACGCAGTTTCAGCTTCATCCCAGGGCGACAAGACGGCGAGGCTGGAAAAGCGTCTCGGGGCGGTTTTCGCTCTGCACATTGCGCTGTGGCAAAATACATACAGGACGTTAATTTACGATCCGCGCATTTCGGATGCGTGAAAAAATTAATTACATACTGTAAAAGAAATCGTATGAATTTTAATGCAGCGGACTAGAAGTTTTTATGCAAAAACTGGTACATTAAATTTCGTGGACAATTTTGATGATAAATCAATGTTCGGTGGATTGTCATCATTTACTTCAATTTCAATGAAGAAGTATATTCATTTTTCGGCTCAATCGTAAATTTAATTTAATTTTGCAGTTTTTGCATAAAAACTTCTAGTCCGGTACTTGAAGTTTACAATTTTTTTACTGTGTAGCCACGGTCCAACTTTACTGTCGTATTTGCCTTTAATTAGATTTGTGAATTTTTCTACAAAGTGTGATAAATAATTTCTAGATAGAACCAACGGCGTTTATCGAACTGTCAATCTCATATTTATTTATATTTTAAAAGCGAGCGTTATAAATGCATGTTTGTCCTATAGCAGCTTCATGCAGAACGTCAGCAATCGGTTATATCGTACGTGATTATTTAAACAAACGAATGGGGCTGCTCTTCTGGGAATTGATTAATGAACAACCGACCTCTGGCATCCCTGATCGTATCTGCTTTCCCTCGGCGACAAGTATTTATCATTCATCAAATGTGTATTTTGGGACGTCGGGAATGAAAAGGGATCGATACTCTGTATAACCAGAATAACAATTCTGTTTGTGCAGCAGCGCGGAATGATTCGTCGTGACTATAGTTACCTACAATGACCAACTGTACATAACAGTTCTCAAATTTTTGAAAATTGTCTGACTTTAAAAATGTCGGAACTTTCAACCATTTAAAAATTTTGATAAATTTTGGCAAACTTACTGTATGTTGACTGTTCAAATGCTTATTCTCGTTAATTACATTAACGATCATTAATTGCAGTCAATATAACGACCACCCGCCTATTCGGGAGGCTGAAAGGACAGCTGTGAAATTTTTCTACTTCCGATGGATCAGGAAGATTAATATGAAAGGGTTACTAATGATACAAAAAGCTTAGAAAGGATACGGTTGCACAAGACCCCGACCAAGATGAACCCTCATTTTTTTGCATCTGGATTATAGGCCCGTATGCGGCGCAGGGCTATCGATCAATCTTGTGTTGTTCCTACTATCGTGTTGATACTGTATATATTTTTGTAGTCATTTTCATCACAGTTATTTTTAACTGTGTAGGTAAGCCTCAATTGTTTGCATCTGCATTTGCACTGCAAAAAAAAATCGTATGCAATTTAACGTACCGAACTTAAAGCTTTTAGGCAAAAAGTGATATATTGAATTTCATGTACAACTGTGATGAAAAATTAATGTTCAGTGTATTAAAAACATTGGAAGTACTTTATTTTCAACAACTTACTTTAATTTCAACTTTAATTACTTTAATTTCACTATGAAATTATTGTATATTTTAATAACCTACTTTAATTTAAATGAAAAAGTATATTCATTTTTCATCGCAATTGTACATTAAATTTAATGTACCAGTTTTTGCACAAAAACTTCCAATCTGGTATATTAAATTCATTATTTTTTTAGTTTATCAATCAATCACGTAATGTTCCTTCTATAGTGTTCGTTCTATACTTTTCCAGTAATTTTCATAAAAGATATTTTTAACGGGGTAGGTAACAATAGGTACACGTTCGAGAGACAATCTCTATAGATAAACGGCGAGAGTATAACTTCGGAAGTGGCGTGTACTATTTTCGTGTGGTATAAGTGTCGGAAGAGTGGATCCCCGTTTCCCTACGCCAATGCGTACACGTCCGACAACGGGAAGTTGGCGGTAGCCGCGCCGGGCCAAGGGATGGCGGGGAGGGCTTCGATTATCGATCGCTCCCCTCGCTTACCCTTCGCACTTTCTCTCTATATTCCTCCCCCCCGCTTCTCTCCCGCTCGTTTATTCTCTCGGGGCTCCGCGAGGAGCCCTCCCCTGTTTCGATATCGAAACGGACCTTTGCGGTTGGCAAACTGCGCGAAAAACTGAACGTACCCGCGACATTCGATATCGTACTCGCTGACTTCCGGTTAAATGAGCGGTACTCCCAGTTTTCGGACGTTCGCGACGGAAGTGAACTTGGTGGGTCAAGATCGAGATACCGGAAGTTAACGGCACGTTGGACCTTTTAGCGTAATCACCTTTATTTCATTTGTTTCATAGGCTCGCCAAATTATGATAAATTTGCTTGTTAAATTCATTTGATAAATTTTCTTGTTAAATTTATGTGACAAATTTGTTTGTTAAATTCATTTGATAAATTTGCTTGTTAAATTCATTTGATAAATTTGCTTGTTAAATTTATTTGATATATTTGCTTGTTAAATTTATTTCACAAATTTGCTTATTAAACTTATTTGATAAATTAGCTTGTTTAATTTATTTGATAAGATTACTTGTTCGATTCATTTGATAAAATTACTTGATCGATTTATTTGAAAAATTTACTTGCTCAATATATTTGATAAATTTACTTGTTCAATCCATTTGATAAATTCATTTGTTAAATTTATTCGATAAGTTTACTTCATAAATTTACTTGTTCAATCTATTTGACAAACTTATTTGTTAAATTTCTTCGATAAGTTTGCTTGATAAATTTATTTGATAAATTTTTGGGATAACTCTCGTCGTCGATCTCTACTCTTGCCACCTTCCCCAGTGATTCACGGTTTCGCCGAGGGTACGAAAATCCCCTCGGCTCTTCTCTGCCGCCCCCTTCGGAGCGTAGCTGGCAGCAGCCAGAATCGCACGGAGTCCCACCCCTTGGGAGAGCTGGAAGCGTTCGGCGCTCTCAGCAATCCTCTTTCCAGCGGGCATGCATACACACACATGCACACACGTATAGCCAGACATACGCGAGGGGGTTGTTTCCCCGGCAGCCGGCGAGTTGAACCCACCGGCGGGGGCGCGGTGCGCCTGCGCTCTGCGCGTCGTTGCGTGGCTTTGAGAAGTTAGAGCATCGGCCCGCAGAGGCAGGGAGAAGTGGATAAAGCCCGGAGAGGTCATAGGGCAACGAAAACACCGAAGCCTCGTATATGGCATATACGATATACATCGTCTATATACACTCTTCTATATCTGTATATATGTGTACATGTATATATGTACGATGAGGGATAGAATATTTAATGCCGCGACATGACATCTATGTACTTTCGAGCCACGAGGGACTGCCGGTAACGGAGGCACCGCCGAAACTATCCCCAAGTGTAATATCGAAGTTGGAGTCGTCCGGTACCGATTCCTGCGAGTCCAACAGTTGAGAATTTCAGTTGCCGTGCGGATATGATAACTCCGCAGCGTCGGATATTTATCAACTTTTGACGCAATTAATTTTATAACTCATGCGGACAGCTTGAAAGTCTCAGTTTTCGCACCCAGAAAAAAAATTTATTTGACGGTCACCATTTATTTGGTTTAAGTAAAATATTTATTTGATTAAAATAAATGTTTATTTAAATTACGTAAATAGTTACTTAAATGAAATAAATATTTTACTCGAACCAAATAAACGGTGGCTGTCAAATAAATTATTTTTCTGGGTGCGACCGAAAATGACGTTTCCCCTAGACGATGTTACTTCCGGTAGAAAAATTACATTTTCAAACTGGAAGTGCCGTTTCAACTATACGACGGCACTTACGTTCGAAAACGGAGATTCTCAAACCGGACGAGATTGTTTCCAAGCGGAGGTGACGTTTCCTCTGATTAACGTCACTTCCGGTCGAATCTGTGATTTTCTGACCGGAAGTGGCATTTTCCGTCGACGACGTCATTTCCGGTCGCAAACGAAGAATTTCAAACCGGAAGTGGCGTTTTCCTTGGATCACGTCACGTCCGGCCGAAGATTGAGATTTTCAAACCGGAAGTGATATTTCCCCTAGATGACGTCATTTCTGGTGGAAAACTGAGACTTTCAAACCGGAAGTAACGTTTCCCGTAGTTGACGTCACTTCTTATGTTCGACCAGTTAATTGCTGATTTATTTGGCATATCTTCTCTCAGCACATTGTTCCAGGAATAAAAAAAAACCATAATTCCACATTTTGTCTATTTCTTCGCGTTATGTTTTGCTAAAGTCAAGCGAGACATTCGTAATTGCAAATAAAAAAAAACTTCTTCGGGAAAAAAAGGATTTGCACGTGACTTAATTGTTCAAACTCCGATGGCTTTATCCCAGATTTCACGTGCGATGTGTAGGGCCACAGACCACAGTACATTTTGGGCATGGTCGGGTGAATTGTGGAGACAGTATGCGAGGTGGAAGCATGGTTCGGATGGTGGAGATGGACGAGGAGCCTCGCCCAGGGAGCGCTTGCGCCCTCAGAAATGTCAGGCAGTGTCGAGCTGGATCGAGGTACTGGTTATCCGGGATGGCTTAACGGCTCAAACTCGTCTGGTAGATCCATACGCGCGGGTACATAGGTATACCGGCCTACTACGCGGGCAGCGAGAGTGGCCTCGCGTATCTATCCGTGCGTGGGTCGGAGCCCAGGAACGCAATCAGAGCTGCCAAGCCCTCTCGTCAGCGGTGATATCAAAGCGACCCGCCGGGAGGGGTGGAACGAGGAACACAAAATGAATCCCGATGGACTCTACCCGTTCAGCACACTGAAAGGACAGAAAATTTGTAGAACGACAGAAAAGGCTCAAATCCTAATTTTTCAACTATTTTAATTTTTTACCAACATACCGAAGACACATTTTCGAGGCTTTTATAACGAAACCTTTATTCAAACAAGTTTTGTAAAAAAGATCGTCGTTAAATAAATCTTATCGTGACACACTCCGAAAAATAATTTATTTGACGGGCACCCCGATAGTAAATATTTATTTGGTTTAAATACATATTTATTTGGTGTAAATAAATATTTATTTGGTGTAAATAAATATTTATTTGGAGTGAATAAATATTTGTTTGGTGTAAATAAATATTTATTTGGAGTAAATAAATATTTCTTTGGTGCAAATAAATATTTGTTTGGTGTAAATAAATATTTATTTAGTGTAAATAAATATTTATTTAGAGTAAATAAATATGTATTTGGTTTTAAAAAATATTAATTTAATTTAAATGAATATGTATTTAAACCATATAAGTAATTATTTGCGGGTTCAGCGTGTATTCGCTGGAACCTTTGAACGAGAAGCGACCTTTCGTGCAGCGACGCCGTCGATCATTTTCAAGCCCATATTCGCCCACTCGGCGAGTTTATTTTTTCAAATCGAAATCCACTACATTTGCATCTGCAACAATACGATAATCGTGGTCGCGAGCCATCGAGACTTCGAGATCATGAATAGAAAATAAGAGATCAAAAAGAAAAAAAAAAGTTCAGCTCACGACAATCTCTCGTTTTCTCGAGGTCCCAATGCCCTTTTCCCCTCTGGCGCAGATAGAGAGCATTGCACCCCGGATAACTTTCGACCCACCAGTGTGCGGACTTTGCACACTCTTCCAACCCTCCCTTTCCCACTATACCAGCGCCATTAGCTTCATCGTACACACAAGCGTGTTCATTACTCATGAGTATTAGTATAGATATCCCATACACATATGTATAGCATATATTTGTATATATACATATATACATATACATATACAAAATTATATATATACATAGTACAAACAGTCGACATAGTTATATCGATTCAACAAACCAAGGTAACGGTGCAGCGAACTGGCCAAGTGTCGCCAAGTTTAACGTTTCCCGCTCCGCCCAACGTAGACGCCAGTATGTTGGCCTCGTCTCCTGCCAGCCGGTCTTATCGATATGTCCGACGCCGATTCGGGTAAGTTTAGAAAATCATTGAACCAACACACACGGCCCACATGCGCCCACACGCAAATTCTCTGACTATAAAATCGGGTATGTACGAACGACACGTTAGGGCAATAACGCCCGCTTTGATATCCGGAATCCACGATTCACCTGTCCGTGAACGATCGTCTCTCCGCGGTCGTTTCGTGTGTGACGTTCGCTGTCCAAAGCCACGACAGGAGATTCGAGGGATAGGATCACGACAGGCCCGAAGTCGTTCTCACTCCGCGAATCCGCTATGGAACGAAACAGGCGAGAAACCAGGCTCTTCGCCTATCCGTGTTGTGTTACATCCGGAAGAGAGGCCTCGACGTGTTCCTATTCGCAGAGTCACGAAAGCTTCTCTCCGTCCACGCTATTTCACGTGTGCACGCTCGATACTCGGATTAATGTACAGAGGTATTCTCCGCCCTCGCCGCGGCAACGTGTACATGTGTGTGTATGATACGTACGTGTGTATGCAGATTGTTCAGTATAGCTGCATGGATCATCATCGTAGCCCGGAAATCTCGAGGTCACGCGAGACTTCCGGTTTCATCGAGGCGATTTTCCACAGAGGCGGGCCGCGCGCACGGTCTGACTATAGACCGGAGTTTTCTACTTTCACGAGTAGGTCTCTCGTTCGTTAGGCTGTAGGGTGAAAAAAAGGGGGTAATGTGGCCCGGTCCGCGGATGGTTGATCTATGTTTTATTAGGAGTGGGCTATATTGACCACACTTACTGTAGGAAAGAGCGGGGCAAAATGGATCAGGGGGGCGAAACGCAATTTTCCGATAATTTTGGGATGGGAGACCATCTCAAAATTATTGGAAAACGGAGCAAAACGGGATATTAGCTCCGGATGTATCGGTGGGGCAAAACGGGACGGGAGCTCCGGATGAGTCGGTGGGGCAAAACGGGACGGGAGCTCCGGATGGGTCGGTGAGGCAAAATAGGGTAGCCAAAAATTAGTCGAAAATTGTATTTTGGTCCACTGTCCCATTTTGCCCCGCGAGACTTCCAGTTTCATGGAGGTGATTTTCCCAGGGGCGAGCCTCGCGCCAGGTCTGACTACACACAGGAGTTTTCTACTTGCACGAGTAAAGTCTCTCGTTGGTTAATCTGCAGGGTGAAAAAACGGGGCAATATGGCCCGATCCATAGATAATCCATCCACGTTTTATTGCAAGTGGTCCATATTCCCCACATTTACCGCACCGTATATACCGATAACAATTCAGCGTGTATCATTGGGTGTTATCTCGTTCGACGTATAAGGTGCATGCATAATCACCGTAGCTCGGGAATCTCGAGGTCACACGAAACTTCCGGTTTCATCAAGGTGGTTTTTGCAGGGGGTGAGCTTGGCGCCCAGTCTGACTATACACAGGAGTTTTTTACTTCCACGAGTAACTTCCCTCGCTGGTTAGTCTATAGGGTGAAAAAGCGGGGTAATATGCAACGCTTCATTGAGAAGTGGGCCATATTCACCACATTTACCGTACCCACACCTATAACAATTCAGAGTGCGGCATCGACTTCCGGTTTCACAGAGGCGAATTTTTCCAGGCCCGAGCCTCGCGCTCGGTCTGACTATACACGGGACTTTTCTACTTTCGCGAGTAACTTCGCTCGTTCGTTATTCTACAGGGTGAAAAAAAACGGGGCAATATGGCCCGATCCATAGATCATTGATCTACGTTTTATTTTGAGTGGGCCATATTCCCCACATTTACCGCACCTTATGCCTGTAACTAATTCAGCGTGTATCATCGGGTTTTATCTCGCGTACGGATAGATAAGAGAGGGCGAAAAGTTTTTCGGTTTTTCGCTCCTGTTTCTCGCAAGGCCTTTGACCTACGAGGTTTAACAGCGCGGAACTCCTAAAACACGATTCCCGAATAGATTCTATCTACAGTGTACTATAAACGGACTAGATGGATAGATAGTCTCGCTGGGAGAAAAAGCTGAAAGTTCCACAGTTCCGGAAACGCTTGGGCTTGTTCGATCCGAAATTACTGGCGTTCTTTCGTGTTACGCTTCAAAGTTTCTTAAGTGAAATTGAGTATAGGCGGGGAAACGCGCCATGCTTTCTTTGCTCTCGGCACCGCGATAGTCATGGCGAGGCAGAGCAACATCGTGTGCCTGTCAGGGGAGCTCGAAATCACTTTTTTTTTATACCGAGTTTTTCAAAATTATTACTCATTTTTTAATAATAAATAAAAATGTTGCAGTTTGTGAATTTTGTTTTATGTCCAAGCAAACAATTTATTACTCATTCTTATTAAGATAAAACTACTATTTGAAAAACGTAATCAATCGTCGTTTGATTTGATTTTCCCATTAATAGAAATTCATTGCAAGTACAAATTGCTGCTAAGCAATAATAATAGTAATTGCTAAGCAATAAGCGTCTCTGACAATTATTGCCCTTAAATTTTCATTAGCTCGCAGCAAAGGTTCTTCATTCTGTCGAAATAGTACATTGGACTCGCTAATAACACCTTTTGCATTTTGCATGCAATATACATGTTTTACACCCTGCATGCTCCAGAACTGTGTACACCATTTCACAAAACACCTATTGCAATTTAAGTGGCCCCTCGTTAAAAGAATTTCAAAGTTATCACTAATTGTGAAAAATCAATTTTTGTTCTATAAAAAAAAATCAACGATTACTTAAAAATCTGAAAAAATTCATACGTATTCAGAAAAATAAACGAATCATTTTCATAAAAAAAAAGT
>JAPYZD010003190.1:0-13696 GCA_030522725.1 Ichneumoninae sp. B BG-2022a
ATTAATTTTTGGATGAATTTGTTAATAACATTTTGCAATTATTATTATGCAAAATTAATCTTCTCAGTACCTTTAGTATACATGATTTTTTTCAGATTTGTACGCCATCAAGAAGTACTTGCAATTTTCTCTTATTGTTGTCGAACTTATGCGAAGTCTGCGCGCAGCGAGACTCCCTCCTTAAGGTGTGAAGCTTTCAAACCCCCTTTTTCCGTCTACAAATGCTTTTTTCGTCTGCAAATCGATGGTATGAAATACCACAATTTGGTCAGCAGACAGATAAGCAGTGCTTGCGGTAGCTATCGAAATGCCCAATGACAGGCATGTATATAGAAGTATTTTTTTTCCTTTTGAGATGTTAATTTTCCATCCAACACTGTAGTGAAATTTTTAGGTTTTTCAATTTTTGGGATAAGTTGAAGGTGTCGATAAATCGATCTCGCGAGAGTGTAATTGAAGATCGTATTTTCCAGTAAACGGAGGCTTTTACTTAAAAAGCATTTATTTTCCTTTTACTTTTTTTATTTTTAATATTAATAAAAAAAAGTAGCGGAACATTTTATAAATAAAAAAATGCACCGGACGGATATTCGTTGCAGTTGAAGTGTGGGTAGACGATAATGGTCGACGCTGGCCAACGAAATTTGGTATTCCGTTTTCAGTCTCATAGCTAAAGGTGCGAAGCGTTCAATCCCCCTTTTTCCCATCGATCCCATTCTTTCGGCCTCGAACATTTTTTTTTTCTTCTCGTTTCATCTCCCCCAATACGTCAGCACGTAGTGCACTCCCGTCGGTGTTAGCCTCCGAGGGATCGGGACTAAAAAAAGAAGATGGAGATCGAAAAAGGGGGATTTAATCCTGGCACGTCTCAAGCTCAGGTGAGCGAAATATAACCGTTCGGGGAATCGCCTGAGGGTTACAGAGGAACGGAGTTTACGTTAGGTACAAAGAGCTCACAGTGTCCGTGCAAAAAGATAGCGGCACAGTATTCGGCCGCTCGGATCGGGCAGCACTTGCGATCGAATTTTGCAGTGCGAATGATGTGTCAATACCTAAAAATATATTCCGAATATACTCTAATCAGCATTATTATTATTATTATTATTATTATTATTATTATTATTATTATTATTATTATTTTTATTATTATTATTATTATTATTAATATTTACAGAAAGGAAGTTTACATCTTATAATATCTGCATCTTGTATTTTACATTAGGTAGACAAGCAAATCTGAAATTTTTTATTATTTTTCAATTATATGCGTTTTATCACTTTCGCAATCTTTTGACCAATGAGCGTCAGATTTGAAAAAGTCAACTTTGAAACCGATTTTTGAAAAATAAAAAGCTTTTTTTCCAATACATGATTCGCCAACTTCGCGGAACGCAGGCGAATTGCAAATTTCCAAATTATAAATTTACGTCCAGAACGACGGATGCTCGTTAAAAAGAACAGAAATGATCGCGGACAACTGTGTTTACGCAAGTAAATTTTTTAATTAAGTTTCTTAATCACTCCAAGTAACGAAATTCTCAATTTACAAATGGTAGGAATTTTTATTCATCTATTTAATTTTTCATCACAAAACATCCTCTCTTCGATTTTCGCAACGGTGGCGTCTTGTCTCGACTCGGCTTCAATTTCATTTCCGTCACGGTCTCTCCCGGGTGGTGCGACTAATATCACCGCGGAATCACCGGGATACCTGCCGTCCTGTCGCGAAAAAATAAATAAATAATCGCCGAAACTAATTTTTCTAATATCTTCCCAGTGGCCTTAAGGTAGTCCTTGTGAATAGTGTTCTCTTCGTATAAGTTGAAAATAATTCTTTCGCTTTTCTGAATATTTATGAATTTTGTCAAATTTTTTAATTCACTTTGAATTTTCATTTGTATATCGGAAAATTGTCTAGAAAGTAGATTTGTTCAATAATGTTATTTCTCATCGATTGTATAAAATATTAATACGCCTGATGTTTTTCATATTTTTATACCATCGAGAAATGGTGGCAATTCCCTCTAATTTCTCTTAAACTTAAGTGAACACCGAAGTGAACACCATTCGCAAAGACCACCTAAGTGGCCAATGACTGTGATGACAAAATTTCTCTTATAAAAAGCTGCCCCGAGTGTAGAACAGGGCGCTTCAGTCATGCATGTTTCTGTGTTCCGGCAGAACCGAGCAGAGAAATGAACTTCAGAAAAATGAATTTTCATTAAAAAAAAAGTTAGCTTTCCGGGAGATTTTTTGATCAATTTTATTTTTTATCAATCTCTTAAATATTAACTTTGCATAATAATAGTTGCAAAATGTTATTACATTTTGGAATTATTATTATGCAAAATTAATCTTTCCAGCACCTTTGCTTTTAGATGAAAATAAATTGATGAAAATAAAAATTGTTCAACAAATCTCTCGGAAACCTAACTTTTTTTAAATGAAATGTTTTCACAATTTTTAAATTCCCTTAGAATTGTTATTTTTTGTATGGAAAAAATGCCTAGAAAGTCACAAAATTCAAAGTGAATTTATAAATCTGAAATAAATCATACGTGTTCAGAAAAATGAACGAATAATTTTTATTTTTAAAAAGTTATTTTTCCGGGAGATTTGTTGAACAATTAAATTTTTCACCAATTTGTTAATAACATTTTAGAATTATAATTGTACAAAATGAATCTTCATAGCGTCTTTAATACGCCTGATTTTGTTTCATATTTTTATACCATCGAGAAGTTTTCGCAATTCCCTCTCATTTCTCTGAAACTTATGCGAAGTGAACACCATTCACAAGGACTACCTTAAGTAGCCGATGACTGTGCAAAATGTCCCTTATAAAAAGCGGCCCCGAGTATAAGACAGGGCGCTTCAGTCTGGCGTGTTTTTGTGTTCCGGCAGAACCGAGCAGAGAAATGAACTTCAGAAAATGAAAATGAATTTTCATTTTTTAAAAAGTTAGCTTTCCGGGAGATTTTTTGATCAATTTTATTTTTCATCAATCTCTTAAATATTAATTTTGCATAATAATAGTTCCAAAATGTTATTACATTTTAGAATTATGATTATTCGAAATTAATCTTTTCAGCGTCTTTAATACACTTAATTTTTTTCATATTTTTATACCATCGAGAAGTGTTCGCAATTCCCTCAAATTTCTCCGAAACTTATGCGAAGTGAGCACCATTCGCAAGGACTACCTTAAGTGGCCGATGACTGTGCGAAATGTCTCTTATAAAAAGCTGCCCCGAGTATAGGATAGGGCGCTTCAGTCTGGCGTGTTTCTGTGTTCCGGCAGAACCGAGCAGAGCCGGCAGAGCTCCAGTCGTGAAGGCGTCCGGGGGCGGCGAAGGGGGCGGGCAGGAGCGCCCAGCGCGGGGGCTGCGAGGGGTGCGTTTGGAAGAAGGGGATGCTCGCTGCTGCTGCTGGTGGCGGCCGTGCTGCGAGGGTGCGCTGGGCGGCAGGGACGCGGGGGCGGGGGCGGAGGGTCTGCTAGACTGTGCTTCGCTGAGCATGGAATCGATAGGGGGTCACTGGCACCAACAGATACAATCGGCACATTTCGAGTGCACCGCAACAGAGCCTAGCGGCATGGCACTCGGCCTCTCCCTCCCTCTTTTAGCGCACCGAGCACTCTCGCCCGCTCTATGACACATTTGGCTTTTCTTACCACCGCTGTTGTCACTGATGGATGGATCAGTGCGATTTTTGCAACGCGAGAAAAAAATAAAAATATTTTTCGACTCGTGACAACTTCACCGGGAACGGTCAAGTTGGACGAACGTCCGACGCTTCGGCGTCGCATATCTCGAAACGCCATTTGCAATTTCACTGGGGAATTTAATTATCTGCGCCAGAAGAAAGGAAATGCAAAACAATATTGTCGCGAGCTGTGGCAAAGGATTTTGTGATTTTTTTTTTTCTTGTTTTATGAATTTTTTTTTTAGTCCGACAAATTGGAGGACGAGGATGATGACTCCCGACTCGGTTTTATTAATAGCTCGGCTCGCTGCGCGAGAAATCTTGCAGGGAGAAAATTAGGTCCGCGTTATTGATTCGGGTGAAGAATGCATTCGGTGCGCCACGGCTATGAGCTGCGGCGATTTTTTATTTTTTATTTTTTTAATGGAATAAATAATTGAGTGGAATATATGTCTGTGGACAAATTTACGAATAGCATCTTGTTCGTCGACGAGGGAGTCTCGGAGTCGCTGACGAAAAACTGCGAGTCAACTGTACCGACTTACTTGGAAAGTGGACTCGGGCGATTATGAATTTCGGATAAGAAAGACCAACCACAAGATAAAGAAAAAAATTTCATCGACATAACTTTTTAACTGCTCATTTCTCATGCAATTTCAAACACGATTTTATACGAAGAGCTCGAAGAAAAAATGTCTTCAAAATCCTGAATTGTCCTCTGCTGAAGTATTTTTTTCGTGCTCACTCTCGGATAATCGATATAAATATGTATCATTCACGTATAAGAATATTTTTTGTAATTAAGATCAAACACGAGATAAAAAAAAAATCTTTACGTAGAATTTCATCGGGATAACGTTTTAACAGTTCATTTCTCATGCAATTTCAAACAGGATTTTATACGAAGGACTCGAAGAAATTATTTCTTCAAAAATCCTGTACTGCCCTATATTGAAGTATTTATACGCAGTGATCGAAGAGAAAAAGTCTCTAAAATTCTGTACTGTCCACTGACACTTTTTTCTCGTGCTCATTCTCGGATAATCGATATAAACATATATTATTCACACACATATATACTATATACGTGTGTCAAAAATATCTCTCTATATACTATATCTATACGATAATATAGATGTATAGATATAATAATATAGATAGAATTCTTTTAAAATTCTCCAAATTCAAAATATTACGTTTTTCCAATATCAACATTTCGCGTCACATACGCAAGGTTCGTTCTAGAATATGAATTGGCAAGTGTTTTTTTTTTCTTCTAATAACCAGGTCAGTGTGATTTTTTCGTTTTTGCGTACACTCGGTCTTTTATCCTTGCGCGTTGAATAACGGCGAAGGGGAAGGGGGAGGGGAGGATCAGAAAAGAAAGAGTCGCAACAGAGGGGAATTATAGTGGAAGCGAACGCTGACGATTATACTCGCGAAGCGCACGAACGCAGGGATCCGAAGGCTTTGCCCTCTTCAATTTTTTTTTCAACGTTGCTCAGCTCTCGTGAAAAAGGACATTGCTTTTCAATCTGTTCGAAGAATAAAGTCCATTCATTTTATCTACGCTGTAACAATGTTAGCCGAAGTTAAGAATCAGCGTTGGACAAAACGTGAACAAAAAAACGGTAGGTTAAATTTTAGTAAAATAATCATTCGAATAGTTCTCGTATCCGCTATTCATCGTATTCATCATGAGATTTAATTCCTTGCAAAATTCAATTTTACCATTGAAGCAATAAATAATCCACTGGTGGTGAAAATACTCCGATGAAGCTTGCAAATAATTTATTGCACGAGGATCGAACGCACTTCAGAGTGTCATTAAAAAACCAAATGGGCTTGAACCCTTGAAAGCAAGGCGTTTTATATATTCAACACCTTTCTGGAGTGAAAAATTTACTATCTCACTGTTGGATAATTTTATTCGTGAACTTTACTATAGTACATGATTTTTTTAATTAAATTAAAAAAAGGTGAAGTGAAAAATCGAAAACGGAATTATCGGCCTTCTGAAAGTGTTATAAAAATTTCGCAACGTTTCAGTAGTGTGGCTCAAAGAGTCAACGGCAGGTGCCTCAAATTTACGGATTGTGAAGGTCTTACAGAGCCCTGATCGAACTACAATTTTATAGAGCGACGGCCCCCTAAAAAAATTCACAAAAAATAACATGGAAAAAGAACGCAGAAGCGAGACGATTTCTCAATTTTTGAAATTTATTTATAAGATTCAACGTCTTTTGAATAACAACAAAAAATTGATTACGACGATTTTTCATTTCTCTGATTTTGCAGAACTTTAAAGAAATTCAAGAAGATACAATGGTCACAATTAGGTGCATAAAAAAAAATTCGTAATCATATTCCCTATAAAGAATTGTCTCATAATAATGCCAATTATCGGCAACATTCGTCTGTGTAAAAAAAAAAACAGAATAAATAAAAAATACAATTCCTTTTTTTTTATCGCGAGTCAAGTATTCCACGAATAATAGAAAGTTCATAAATAGCAGCTCCTTACAGAAGTTATTAAATTTTATTTTTCATTATAAACACAAACGGAAAAAGGCACGCAGGTTCATGAATTAAAATACGTTCCCGTTAGTCGCAAGACCATGAATGGTCGCTTGAAAGTAGAGCGAATAAATTGTATCCTACGATACGTACCCAGAAAAATGATTTATTAGACGCGTGTACCACGATCAAAATCTATTTAATTAAAAAGATAGTAAATATTTATTAGCAGGTCACTCGTCAAATAAAATTTTCGTTGCGTAAAAAACAAAAAATTGTATTAAAATCTACGTAAGCAATTTCTGGTATTTTTTTTATCCGCCATACTTGAAATACTGTTTGAATACTTTGAACGCCGGTTCATGAATTATCATACATGCCCCGTTAGCCGCAAGACCATAAATGGTTGCTTGAAAATCGACCAAATAAATTGTACGCTATGATGTGCATCCAGAAAAATGATTTATTAGACGCGTGTACCGCATCAAAATCTATTTAATTAAAGTAAATATTAGCGGGGTCACTCGTCAAATAAAATTTTCGTTCCATAAAAACAAAAAATTTAATTAAAATCTACGTAAGCAATTTCTGGTCTTTTTTTAACCCGCCATACTTAAAATATTGTTTAAATAATATCAACGCCAGTTTATGAATACAAGCAAGACCAAATAAATTGTACCCTACGATGTGCACCCCGAAAAATGATTTATTATACCGGTGTACCACAAACAAACATCTATACAACAAAAATAATTATTTATTAGCGGGTTTTCATCAAATAAAATTTTCCTCCCGTAAAAATATTTTAAAAAATTAATATCTATCTAAGCAATTTTTGCAATTTTTTTACCCCCGATACTTGAAATACAGATTAAATAATTTGAACGAAATTGCAATCGCTCCCTCCCCCCTTCTTGGTAAACCTTGTGCAACAGTTTTTTTTCTCTCCCTCCAAAGTCCCGATGAAAAGCGAAGAAAGCTCCGTGCTCTTTGGACTACAGAAGTGTGCGTAAACTATCCAGAGCTCTCGTGTGACCGCAGCCCGCAGTTTCGCCCGTGCAATCGATCCGCCCCCCCCCCTCTCCGCCCTTGGGCCCCATTAATCGAAATCCTTGCACGTGTTGGAACACTCAAACCACTACCACAAGATAAATATATGCCCATTTATCTATGTACAGAGGCGAGGCGGTGGGAGAGAGCCGGGAATTGCACGCTTCAAGAAAATCTTGAGATCTATACTCCTATCGACTTAACAGAGATATAACTGGTTCAAGTGCCACGAACCGTTGTATTGATCTTTCCTATTACCATTATCTCTTAGCTGCTACAGATGCACTCATAATTGGAGTTATAGAGCCTGAGCATATTGTTTTCCATGAAGATGTTCGAGGTTTTCATTTTTTCATCATTTTCAATTTTTTTTTGTTTCTTTTTTCTTTTACATTTATTTTGCCGTTTTTTTCGCGGCGAGATACTTTGGCTTTCTTCGAGCGAACGAAGTATGCCAGCGGAACACGCAAACTCCGTGTTTTCTCGAGGAGTTTTTTTTTTGTGAAGGTACACACTTTGATGCTCGGATACTGATATAAGGATATTGTAAGCATGGTTACGTTAAATTGCAACGAAACGTGGTCGATGCCCATTAAATTATGTAAATATTCTATAATTCTTAGTTGTCGAATAAAATTTGTTGTTGGACGTAAATTTCTGATACTTTGCAAACTGTGTTGGAAGAAAATTCGTTCGTTTGCTTGCAATTATCTTATATTGGAGCATAAAATGTCCTGAGAGAAATGGATAAAGGAAATGAGAAAAAAAATTATATTTTTCTATATTTTTCTGTATTTTTCTATATTTTCTTTGATCCTTTTTTTATGATCGTACACTGGTTCGTGCTCAGATACTGATGTAAAATATTGTAAGCACGGTTATGGTAAATTTCAACGAAAAGTGGTCGATGGTCATTAAATTATGTAAATGTTCTATACTTCTTAGTTGCCGAATGAAATTTCTTATCTCGACGTAAATTTCTGATACTTTGCAAACTTCGAACATCAACACTTTTACGGTACGTTGAAAGGAAACTGTTCGTTTGCTGGAATTTATCGAGACTTTGCGGAAGTAAACTCGTATAATCGGAGCATAAGACATCCCGATAAAAATGGTTAAAGGAAATGAAAAAAAAAAAATTTTTTATCTTTCTGTACGTTGAAGAAAATTATAATTTACTGGGAAGTTAATCTTCCACTAACCGTTGAACCGTTAAAGGGATGTTAGAGATTGAGTTCCAGGAATGGAGATGTTAATTTCAGATTGAGCACCGGAAGAGCGATTGGATTTTCCCACTCCCTGTCTTGGACGTCGGGCCGTTTTACGGAAAATCAATATTTTTTAGTCCATTTGTAGTGAAATCGATACGACTGGATGTAAGCGAAATGCTTGTCGCGGGCTCACGGTAAGGTTGTAAATAATATTCTAATTGGAGGGAATAAACGATAACTCGGATCCATCAGATCCATTTGCGGTCGTCAAGGATTAATTTTTGGTAGAAGCATTTATATTCGGACGAACGAGACAAATGTGATGTACGGAGAAAATATCCTTTAGGCTTGAAGGTATCGTTAATTATCACATGTAATTAATTTTTATATCTGTTCGGCCATATTTATGTTATTTTAATTTATTTTTTGTTTTCATTCACTTGGAGATTCATTTGGGGTCGTCCAGGCTTAATTTTTCGTAGCAGCATTTATTTTCGGATGAACAGAACAAATGTGATCTATGGAAAAAAATGTCCTTTATGTACAAGGTATCATTAACTGTCACTTGCACTTAGTTTTTATATCTATTCGGCATTTTTTATGAAATTTTATTTGTTTTCTTTTTATCCATTTGGAGATTCAATTGGGCTCGTCCAGGCTTAATTTTTGGTAGCAGCATTTATTTTCGATCGAAAGAGACAAATGTGGTGGATGGAAAAAATGTCCTTTAAACATAAAGGTATGTTTAACTAACACATGTACTTAATTTTAATATCGGTTCGTCCATTTTTATGACATTTGAATCTATTTTTTTTCCTTTTCTGTTTGGAGCGTTTGCCGGTACAAACTGTTCATGACCTTGCACCAGCTTTGAGATGACCTTTTTTATAATTCCCCCTTTGTCAATGTCGAGTGTCGAGAAACGGGAGGGAGCCCACTTCAGAATTTATTTATTTTTATGAACTCTCGGTATAACAGGTGCTTTTATCCCAACGAAATGTAGAGTCAGAATTCGTTGAATTTTTCCAGATTTTTACTAGTCATTTTTTCAGTAGTACGAGTGGTAGTGAGTTTATAAACAACACATAACATGTAACAGATTTTTTGTACCTAATAGACTTTTCTCTTTTCATATATATTGTATATTGCGAATTGGCCACTGACCGCAGTCATTCAGCCCTAATTTTAGCTTCTAAATTTATTATAGACGAGACAACTTACACGAAACCTTTTCTTACGTACGTACTTATCCATTTAATATAAAAATTTTGTATCAAACGGTTTCAAAAAAAAGAAAATATGGTGACACTAAATTTTATTGATATAGCAGCGCCTTGTGCAGCCAAGGACTATGAAAACGCAACAACTCCGGTTGGTGTCGAAAAATAAATTGTCATTAAATTGCCTTCGCCACTCAACATCGACGGAGAAAAAATTATAGCAGAAAAATGTCGTTCCAAAAAATGGCTGCAGAAAAAGAAAAAAATGTATTCACCGGAACCTGTCCCTCTATATATACTTTTGCTGATCTCTTACTGTCACTGACGTAGTTCGAAAGAAGCGTCGAACTCAGAGATGCACAACTAATTAATTAGCTATCGATTTCAGGCAAAAAAAACTGTTCTATTTTCCCTCTCGGTAATGAAACCATTGGGTCGAAACTCTTCCACATTTCATTGTTTGTAACGCTGTCCTGACATGCAAAAAAAATCCCCAATATTCGAAAAGAAAAAATGTAGAAGGACTTTTATGTCCAAAAGAATTTTTTTTTACCGTATAGAGAAAAATTGAAAAGTGAAAGTTGAAAGTTGACATTTTTATAACACTTTCTCATAATGTCCCTTTAGTCGCAAAGCTTCTTCTATGAGAAAGCATTCAAATATTTTTGGTTTCGTCATAGAGGAAGCTTTGCGAATAAAGGGACATTCTGAGAAAGTGTTATAATAATTTCACCTTTCAACTTTACATGTCCAACTTTGATGAGGAAGCGTCACGAAAATTTCAATTTTCACCTTTTTTCATCATCATCGTCGTATTTAACTTTTAGTCAAAACTGCTGCTTGACTCAGGGTTAGCGCGAAAAAAAAACAGTGTTGTGTTCCAAATGTTTTCTTTTCAATCTTTAAATTTTTCCTCGAGAAGTCCAAATTACATCTCGAGTAAAAATTGAAATGAAAAATAAATAAAACACCTTTTTTGTGGAATCGATAGACCCTCCTAATGGAGGGCTTATCGATCGAGGGTCAGCTAATACAGATACGCGTACATTCAATTATGTCGGTGCTTGTTAGTAAGTGCGTAATCGGATCGGCAATACATTAACTACAAATTTATTCGAGTACTGCAGATATTACCTACTCATTAACAATCTCCTCGAATGTAGCATCGCTCGACACTTAAGTGGAAATTTGCGGACGGAAAAATGTTCTTAATTAAATAATAATAATAATAATAATAATAATAATCATTATTAGTACTAACACTGCAATGTTCGCAAATTGCAAATTTTTGTAAACTTTCTTTTGCAAACTTAAAATTAATTTACGTTCTGCAAATACCAGCTAATTATTAAAAACCTCCTCGAATCTGGCATCTTTCGATTCACAAGTCGAAATTTGCGAACGGAAAGATTTTTTTTAATGGTCCCAAGCGGTACGTGGTGGAGATATTATTATTATTACTATTATTATTATTATTATTATTATTATTATTATTATTATTATTATTATTATTAATTGTTACTACTAACACTACAATGTTCGTAAATCGTACATTTTTGTAAACTTTATCGTCTAAAAGAAATACGAGCTAGTCGGTAAGAAAGGAGAGATAAAGTGTAGAGTGCCTCGCGGATTTCCAATTAGTATGGGGGTGTGTGATGTATAGAATGCGGGAAGGTTTGGCTAGTCGGGAGGGTTGTATAGTACGGTCTCGCTCGACGAAGTAGGTAACGTGATACATTGGTTTTTATATCGATTTTCTTCACAGAGAGAGGTACGTGCGGCAGGTGCGTAAACTCTCTCGGCTTTACGGTGCGGACGTAAATCTACTATATAGTTGTGGCTTACGGGCAAAGCGGGTGGATGGGAAGGAGGTTCGATGTCTCACCGGCTACAAGACTTTCCTGGTATGACTCATTGAAGAGACACTGCACGTTCTATATAACCGTGCGCTGTATATACGTGGCGGTGGCCACCCTAATGTGATTAACCCCGTGGAGCGTGGCAACGCATCCGAGAGGAGAACGCGGAAACCGCGAGAGCCCGCAAAAATTATTTTCTTCTATAAGTTTTGGACCAATTTTTTTTTTTTTTATTGACCCTCACTTTCATCCAATCTGGCCGAAAAAAATTAGAATTGCTCTGGAGGGTTTGTCCTACAAATCTTTTTTTCGTACCTATTTTTGACATCGATTGTTAGTTAAATTTTTGGGAAATTAAATAAAAATTTTTATAAACGGAATTTATAAAAAGAAGAAAAAATTATTAGCCTTTATTTCCATGAGTAATACTTCAAAATATGTCCGTATTGCACTTTCATAGGAAAACGGGGACATACGTATGTGACCCAAAAAAAGTGCATTCTGAAAAAAGAAAAAACTGATCCGCCTCCGTTGACTTCGTTCACGTCTTTCGCGCGAGAGACAAAGAGCCGCGTCGATTATTCTTCGCGATCGAAAGCGAATTCGAGGGGGAAAAAAAGAAAAAATGGTCCATGTGCCTTGTCGAGAGAGCCCCGAAGTTTCACACATTCCCGTGTAATTCTCCAAAAGCCGCGGCGCTCCTCTCGATACAGAAGAAAAAAAAAAGAATATTCATACCGAATAAGTGGAATTTCCAACTCCGAAGTAGAAAAAGCCATCGCTTGTTAGTTAAATTCCGGCGAAAATTGTGAAATTTTTTTCTAAAGAAAGTTTATAAAAAATATAAGAATTTATAAAAATAAAAATTTTATAAATTTTATTTTTATTTATAAAAAATTATAAAAAAGGAGAAATAAATATTATCCGACATTTCCATGAGTAAGATACTTAATACTTAGAGAATACTTAAAAATATGTCCGTATGGTATCTTCATAGAAAAAACCGGGTCACGTAAATGAGACCCAAAAAAAAGTGCATTCGAAAAAAAAAGATGATTCGCCTCCGTTCACGTCCTGCGCGCGAGAGACGAAGAGCTACGACGATTATTCTTCGCGATCGTAAGCGGATTCGAGAATCAAAAAAAAAAAAAATGGGCCATGTGCCTCGCCAGAGAGCCCCGAAGTTTTACGCATCCCCGTTTAACTCCGAGAGCCCCGGCGCTCCCCTCGATCGAGAAGAAAAAAAGAAAGGAATATCTACACCGAGAAAGTGGAATTTCCAACGCCGAAGTAGAAAAAGCCATCGCTTATTAGTTAAATTTCCGCGAAAATTGTGACATTTTTTTCTAACGAAAATTTATAAAAAATATAAAAATTTATAAAAATGAAAATATAAATTTTATAAATTTTATAAATTTTTTTTATTTTATAAAAATTTAAAAATGTATAAAAAAGAAGAAGAAAATATTTTCCGATATTTCCGGATAATATTTTGAATACTAAAAAATATGTCCGTATGGTATCTTCATAGAAAAAACCGGGTCACGTAAATGAGACCCAAAAAAATGCATTCGGAAAAAGAAAAAAAGATGATTCGCACGAGAGACGAAGAGCTACGACGATTATTCTTCGCGATGGAAAGCGGATTCGAGAAGCAAAAAAAAAGAAAAAATGGGCCATGTGCCTCGCCAGAGAGCCCCGAAGTTTTACGCATCCCCGTGTAACTCTGCGAGCCCCGGCGCTCCCCTCGATCGACAAGAAAAAAAAAGAATATTTACACTGAATAAGTGGAATTTCCAACTCCGCTGGGCTACAAAAAGCCCTCTCTTGTTAGTTAAATTTCGACGAAAATTGTGAAATTTTTTCCTAAAGGAAATTTATAAAAAGGAGAAAAAAAAATATTATCCTATATTTCCATGAATAAGATACTTAATACTTAGAGAATACTTAAAAATATGTCCGTATGATATCTTCATAGAAAAACCGGGTCACATAAATGAGACCCAAAAAAAAATGCATCCGAAAAAAAAAGATTCTTCGCCTCCGTTCACGTCCTTCGCGCGAGAGACGAAGAGCTACGACGATTATTCTTCGCGATCGAAAGCGGATTCGAGAATCAAAAAAAAAAAAA
>JAPYZD010003191.1:0-23654 GCA_030522725.1 Ichneumoninae sp. B BG-2022a
ATACAGGGTAGAGCGGGGCAAAATGGGGTTTTGGGCAAAACGTCATTTTCCAGTAATTTTTGGATGCCCGAATTCGCCCTATCGGATACATCAGGCTTTTCTGTCCAGTTTTGCCACCTTGTCCGATCCAAAAATGATTGGAAAGTTTAGTTTTGCCCAAAAACCCCGTTTTTCCCCGTTGCCCCATTTTGCCCCGCTCTCCCCAATATATCTATCTGTAGCGTATCAAGGATAGTATATGGAGAGTTTCGTGGGCCTCAGTGTTTATCGAAATAAACTTTTCACGTAGTCCTCAACCCTCTCAAGAAATGCAGCTGGCCCCAAAGTCAGGCGACATCCGATTCATTCGTTATCCCTACGAATCTACTTGACTCTCGTGGGCCAACTAACATCCGAGCATTTGTGCCCTCGCAAAGTAAACGCATCGAGATGGCCGTGCCTCGAGACCATTGCTCTTTTAGGGAAAAGCCCGAGAGCTCTGAGTGCAAACGCTAACGCGAGTGCCATCCCTCAAAACGCGAGAAACTCCGTGGATTTCGGTGGACAGGAGGCAGGGATACACGTGCGACTTCGGCAAAGCAAAGCGCCGAGCTGCTGAAGACGGCAGAGCCGAGGCTTCTATTTTAGGATTGGAAAACAAGCGGAATCCCACTTTGTAGAAGCTGGCTGGTGGCTGGTTCGGCCGACACTCGCGACGAGCCTCCTTCGCGCAGCCAAATAATATTTTACTTTACGATTCTCGGCCGAGTGGAACTTGCACATTTCGATTTTTTATTCGATATGCAATTTTCGTCGTGACGCAGAAAATTATAATTTTTTAAAATGGTTCGGGAGTATCCAATCTAGCAAGAACGATCTTGGAAATTCTCGGAGCTATCCTCAAATGGTTTGCCTAGAATCGCATGTAGGAAACCAGCTCGCAGGGCGGTGCGGCTCTATGAAGTAACGCCGCGCCTTTATCTATCTTGATACTTGCATTTGCTCGATTCTCACATCCATCCATTCGCTCCACGGAAGTCTGTGTGGGGATTCTCGTACGTGTTACGCGATCGCACGCACTTCAAAC
Organism: Ichneumoninae sp. B BG-2022a; assembly: GCA_030522725.1. Lineage (NCBI taxonomy): Eukaryota > Metazoa > Arthropoda > Insecta > Hymenoptera > Ichneumonidae > Ichneumoninae sp. B BG-2022a. The sequence continues at coordinate 1,067 of JAPYZD010003191.1, forward strand.
GAAGCCCTGCACACGAGGAGCGAGCGGTTCGAGATACGTGCGTACTATATGCTCATCACGCACTTTGGCGGGATGCGCGTTTCTTCGCTGCACGTCGGATGACGGGACGGGACTCTAACAGATTCATCGTCTTGCTCGCCCGTCGGTTTTGCTGAATTTCCTCGACTGCCGCCCGCACTCGAAGGAATTTACCCCGAGGGGCGCGAACGAGCTCTCCCCGGATTCAGAGCCTCGTGAATAACATGAAGGAATCCTCAATTGCAACGAGCATCTGTAATAACGTCGGTATCGTACGTGAAGACGAGAAGGCATGGAAACAGTGTCAATTGTTTTCTTCGGAGAACGATATTCACGATTCTTTCACGATTTCTGTAATTTCCATTAGAAAATTTATTCCATTGTATGGACTAAATTTTCGAATGATTGAGTTTTAGCTCATGGCATGGAAATTTGTATGTTTCGCATAATTCTTTCACATAATTTTTCCTAACAAATTCACGATCGCGCTTTGCGTTTTTGGGAAGTGTGCGCGGAAGGGCACTTTCTCGCACGAGTGCGAGAAAAAGTACTACAGTGCGTTTGTACGCATGCGTAGTATTTTTCTCGCACCCGATGTGAGAAATTGCTTTTCTGCGCTCAATTCACAGGAACGGATAGCGGATTTTACGTGTATGCGTTAGGAAATCGAAATTTATATGTTTAATATAAAAATCATACAAGTTGTATTATATTCCGTTATTCGCGCATTCTCCTCTGGATGCGAACGGACGGAAGATCGTTCGCATTATTTCCAGGAAGATGATAGCGAGTCGAGAGATCGGGCTGTTCGATACATTCCGAGACGTTGCGAAACACATACTCGAGTGCAAGTGCAACGACTGCAATTTTTCTCTTTTTTCTTTCTTAATTTTCGGTGAAATTGACCGTTTTATAGGAGCGACTGCAGTGAGCGGGTCATCTTCATCGAAAATTCTCATTACTTGAACTCGATGAACAAAGTTATGTATAAAGTAGGCCTATAAATAAGGCGCCTCGGTTCGTGCAAACGCGACGTGTATTAGCCGACCGATTATCGTTCCCCAGCCGCTGCAATTTCGCGGCATCGCAAACCTTTAACTGGTTCACTCGTACATCGCCGCGCGACAAATTCCCATCCTGAACGGACGCGGCCCTTCGTATGTAACACTGGAATTATCTACTTACTCCAGAATGCGCGAAAGACTTCCGAGAGTGCGGGGCTCTCGACGTTCTCGGTTGAGCGCTCGATTTTTCTTCTCCGTGCTCACCGACGGCGCGACGGTTTGCGTGTGAAAACGTATTAAATACGAGAAAGCGCGGTAATTCGAGCTGCAGAGGAGACACGAGGAGCGAAGTAAGAGACAAATTACACGGTGAAAAGAAATCAGAGATGCCGCGACGAAAATTCTTCCTTTTAATCGTAGAAATAAAAATATTGTCTTATTGCTCGTTAATTTTTCAATTTATCAGGAGAATTATAAAATACTAGCCGGTTGCTGTGGCTCGGGTGCTTCGTGCTGTCGCTATTGACTATGAAGTTTAAAAAACGGTAGTTTGCAGAAATACGTCACTTCCGGTCTGAAAATCTCATTTTTCACACGGAACTGACGGCATACCAGAAATACGTCACTTCCGGTTCTAAAATCTAATTTTTCAGCCGAAAGTGACGACATATTGGTAATACGTCACTTCCGGATTGAAAATCTCATTTTTGAAAAATGCGTTTACTCGGCCGGAAGTTACGAATTTTCGGTCTAACGTGCTGCCGGTCGAAAAATGCGTTTTCTGCACCGGAAGGAAGGTATTTCTGCTTGAAAATTTATTGTACTATTCCTCGTTTCGATAGTTTTTCAATTTATCGAGGGACTGATAAATGCCTTGGCTCCTGCAAGAAGGAGAGACAGAGAGTGGACGATTTAACGCCCACATTCGATGAATATCAAGGTTCACGCCCTACAAGCTCTCGGCGAAACGCAAAGTACAGGATGTCCTTGCGGTCGCAATTGAGTTTCGATGTAGGCGTAAAGTCAACGCGCGTATTCCACGCTACATAACGCGCGTTAAATACAGCGTGTACGTTATATACCGCGCGTATTTTCCATGATATCGGCACGCGACCGCTCGTAAATGTCTTCTCGCGTCATTGAACGCGCCCGCGAATTCAGCACCGACGCTCACCTCTTTGTATCTACATAGACCTCATTTTATTATGCCCTTTTTTATTATCGAGTGCGATGCAATGGATTTAGCCGTGCATAGTGGTTTCTCTCGCCTCTCTACCGTGTTATTTCACGAGCCCGTGGAATTGTTCGCTATAGACGATGCACTTCTGAATAGCGAAAAAAAAGTCGATAATAGAAGTGCTGGCGTTGGCGAGCATGTCGGAGCCTTTGTGCCGGTGCCGCCGGGCAATTCCTGACGTTCTCACAATACCGAAACATACCGAGGTTTGTTCTAATTCGCGACCGCTATTGCGTTTAATCGAACGGAATTGTTCGAACCGGCATACAAAATTGCACCCATAAATCCGGCATCGATCGGGGGCCGCGATACGAGGTATCGCATTAATCAAGATTACGTGGAAAAGTACATTTCTTATCGGCAAGTACAGTAGCCCATGGCAAATTATGGAAAAGAACGATCGGCTCGAGACAAATAAGTAAATGATCGATCGACCGGCTCCGCCGGCCTCGTTCCCGTCCATCAATCTTCCTCCAGCTTTCGTTTGCCAAATTGCCCGCGGAACACGAAATAACTTCGGAGAAATAGGGATCTAACAAATAAGCTCGACGGTGCCCGGTCCGGGAGACACGACGGGTTCTCTTCCGAGTCCGGCGTTACACGAGACGATCTTCATCTCCCGACAGACAATTTTGCGGTGTCCGAATGGGCTCGCCCTTAAAATCGGTGAGTTCTAAACTATCTCTCGTAGCGATGCCGAAAAGACCTCGTCGCGGCACCGAGCTTAATTCACAGTGGCTTCTTTTCTTCGCCTCGTTTCTCTTCTCATCCTCTCCGTCTTTCTTCTACTCTCGGATCCGTCGCGGCGCTCATCTTTCTATCCTCCAAAGCGGACGTCCGCCCTGCGCGTTACATTCTCGTTCCTTTTTTGCCGCTGCTAGCTCCTCCATACGGAGCGTGCTCACCCCTTGCAATCCCACTCGCATCCTTCGCCCGTTTCGTTCTCTCCGATCTTCGTTCCTCGTCGCAATCTCGGCTCTCGTCCTGAATCCCATCGTCGGCGTCGTCGTCGTCTTTTGGGCTCGGACTCCTCTCACGATCGCCGCGGCATCTCTCGTATTTTGGAGATGCGGCCGGCAGATTTGCCGACAGATGTTTTACGTTCCGAGGCTTACCCGAGTGTCTCTCCCTCCTCCCGTTCCCTCGCTCTCGCTCCCTTCGGCGATTCCCGTATAGGCTCTTCCTTCGATCCTCCCTTTTCTTTCTTTTGCGCTTATTCACCTACCAACCCTTTTGTATCCTTTCCGAGACGGCGCGGGAGTAATCGAAAGGAAGAAGCGGGACCGGCGGGGAGAATGAATTCGCTTACCGATACATCGCCGACCGTGTACGTTATAATTTACGATACTTGACAAATTCACGTGATATCGCTCGAATCCCATTTGGGAAGACAAATCTGATGCGACCCGGGGACGATAAAAAGGGCGGGACTTTCGCAAAGAGCAACTTGGGTACCGATGCATCGGTTTTGGCCACGGCACCAGTCGTAGCCAGCTTCGCTACCGTTGTTTCAAATCGTTCATAAAAATGATACTTCAAAAGTATTTTAATAAATTTACCGAAATATGACGTGCTGTTTTTTTGGATTCGATTGTACTTCGTTCTTTCCAACACGGAAAAAAAATTAGCTTGCGGGCTGCCGAAGAAAAAAATGTTTGTTTTAATTCTGCTTTCAATTCTTACATTCCATATGATATTAAAACAACGACAGCAAGACTTTCAAGGTGACATGTTCTCGTTTCAATCCGGTGTGAAATTGTACGAATTGAGAGTAGAATTGAAATAACGTTTTTACTTCATTGGCAGCCCGCAAGCAAATTTTACTTGATTCAATTTTTTTTTCTGTGTACGCGGTGGTCGAAGTCAGAACATACCCTGCTTCGTGTCTCGCGAAAAATCTTCTTGGACGGCTCGCGACTCGCGGATCGAACAATTGGAACGGCGGAAGAGCTCATGGGGGGGGGGGGGGGGGGGGCGAGCAAAAGGGAAAACGGGGGGGGGCGGCGCGCTGAGAATATAACTTCGTCTCGCGGTTTCGCGAGAGTCGGTCCCGTAGGCGAGTAAGCCGAGAGCGGAGACCGAGGGCAGGAACAATCGAGGGTAAAATATGGGCGAGCCCTGACGATAAAACTGGTGGCGGCTTCCTCGCGGTCGGCTGTCGGTTCTCGCAAAAACGCATCGATTAAAAGGGGGTTGGGAAGGAAGAGAAGAAGTGGAAGAAGAAGAGGAGGAGGACCTCGGCCCCGTACGAAACCACGACGGAAGACAATCGCGACCTCGACGACCCGGCCTGAAAGCAGAGCCTTGTATGAAACCTCCTTTCCTCCACCACTCCTATCTCCTCGACGCTCTCTCCACTTGCGCCGTGAGAGACTTCTTCACGTTCTTCCTTCACGAGCCACACGGTCCTCTCTTGCCTCCGCCTATTCAATCGATCGAAACTCGCGCGGCTACTCGCACCTTTTTGGGAATTCCCTTGGTGGATCCCGAACGACACGCGGAGGCGTACCACGGGAAAGGGAGTGAGTCTCTCTTCTTCTGAGATATACAGCGACAAGCTCGTTGCGAAAACGGCTACGCGGGCATTGTTCTTCGAGCTTGACCTTATAGATGCAACTGCGGTACACAGGATCGGAGGGCATTAATTTGCATTAATTTTTTTTATTTTTATTTTTATTAATATTCTTCCAACCGAGCGAAATTATACTCGTTTGCGAGGCGGACATTATTGTGTTACGACGTCTAAGCATTGCATCTTTGATCGGGATCTGTCATACAGTTGGATTCCATGAAGTTCTACACTGAGAGAAGGATCTGATAGAAATTACCATAAATCTGGTCAATACCGACAGAAATTTCAGATATATGGGAACATTCGCATTAAAACTTGACCCATTCTGACAGAAAATATGGTAAAATATGATAAAACAGGGTTACCCGGGTATCCCGTAATTTTTTCTAGAACATTAATTTCTTCTTACAAGCAAATATAGTAATTGGTGGCGCCGCGATCGCCAATATTTGTTTCAAGTTTGCAGGTTATTATACCGGCATATTGTGTCGATCAAATTTTTTTTATGTGTATATACATGAAAACATTTGATCGACGAAATTATCAGTTTTTATACACGAAATTCTTCGTCAGATACGCAAACTCTTTTTATCTCTCGCGCGCACAATACATCTATGCAGCCCACATTCCCTGCGCATGCGCAAGCTGCATTTGTGCATCGGACCGGAAACGCATTGAGGTATCTCCGTTTCTTTCGCGCCTCCATCCGGAAGCAATGCGCGTTCGTCTGCAGGCAATACCGCAATGACGAATATCAGTTGCCATATCCTAGAATCGAATCGAATTCCAGTGGCAATTTCGTTGATTACTTTTACCGCAGATCCAACGATCGTCCGCTCGCGAGCATCGATTATGCGCTTCTTCGTTGCGCCCTTCCTTCTCCACTCGGTCCGGTCGGAGCCGCAGAGGTACGGAGCATGCGAGAGATATACCTTTATATACCACACACTCGCTGGACAATACGCATTCCTCCGGCGTGTTTTGTCAACGGGACAAATTGCGACGCCCGCTAAACGGTTGCTTTTTGTCGCTCGGCGCGGTCTCCCGTGTCCCTCGTAAAGCCAATCGCGACTCGAGCAACGGTCCACACTCTCGCTCTCTCCATCTTCTCCTCGTATAAAACGTCTGTGATGCCGGAGGATCCTTCCTCCGTCGCTGGTTTAGTTTGCACACATAACCGTGCAAGACGCCGCTCGACTCGTTACGCGAGCAGTCCCACGGGGGCCGTGGACACTCGCTCGCTCTACGAATCCCCGACGATAAATCATTCGCGGCTAAGCGATGAGGAGTATGGCGGAGGGCAACGGCGGATTACGAAGCGGTCGTCGAGCTAAAGAATGCCGAGAACTTTCAGCACTTTTACCCGCTCCATTTAACCGGGCTGATGGCTGTGTCAGATGTCACAAAAATCGGTCTCCTTCCATCGGCGCTGTTCAGCGCCTTGTCGACCAAAAAAATCTTAAAATTTCGCATTTCTGTACCGTATAGTTAATTTTTTTGTATCGTCCTTTTTCAAGTATGCGAGAGGAACCAGAGTCTGCACAGTCATCTATCTTTGAATGAGCATGAGTGTTAATAAAACGAGACGATTTTTTTCTTTTTTTTTAATTATTGAAGTGTTGCTTCGTCGAGTCAGAATTGATCAGTAGTCTCGTAAATTTTGTTTCCTGATGAAGGAGTAACTGATGATTACAATAATCGATAAAGATTCTCCATTGAGGTACAAAGTATATTTTTTTAAATTTTGTTTTATGTTTTTTTTTTTTTGGAAGTTTGATATACGATGTCGGGATTATGTGTTTACCTACGCGGATCCCGCAATCTACGATCCGCTACACACGTTATCTATAAATAATGTAGTGAGTCAGTGGCACTGTCGCGGGGTGAGTCAACCTCGAAAGTCAAGACCCTCATGCCGTATACACCTTGCCATGCTCCCTCTTTCCTCTCTGGCCACTGCCTCGCCAACCGACGTAAATATACCTCTCTTTCACTCCACCAATCTCACTCCACATCTACCCAGTCAGCTTGCGAAAGCGAGCTTACGTACGCTTTTATTTCCCGCTCAAAGAAAAAAATATTAATACACGACAGAAAAATTTATCGAGCATCGAGGCACAGTCGGAGCCAGAAAATACATATTTCGATCTTGGCTATCTTTTTTTAAAGATATCAAAACTCTTTAATATAAATCAAAAAAATTTTAATATACACAGTAAAAAATAATATCGTAAAAACGAAATACGAAGTCTCGTAAAAATAGTTTTGTTAAATAAGTGACAAACTTGTTTGTTCAGGTTTGAATATTACAAAACTGCACAATTTTAGTTTGTACTTTTGGTTGTAATACTAGAAAATTAACAAATTAAAAAATTGTGGACGTTTGTGAACAATAAGTTGTTGTAAAAAGTACAAACTTTTTTTTCCTGTGTAGATCAAAATATTTTATAGAAATAAAAAATTGTCGATATGAATAACAAATTTTCAATATAAATAAAAAATGTTTAAAATAATTATTTAATTAAAATAAATATCTGGAGAGGTCCGCTCTTACGCTATATCTCTTACGAACTCCTCCGACCATTCTCACAACTCTCCATCGCAGGGAGGTCCGCCACTCTCTCTCTCCATGCATCCACGAACTCTCGCCGCTTCTCAGCTCGATGTTCTCGAATAATTTATAAGCCCCGTTCCATCTCGACACTCACGAAGCTCGTGCACCCTCGAAAGCATCACCTCGAGTCTATTTCTCACAGCCGAGCGACAGAAAACCGTTTATCGAGCATCGAAGCTCAGACGGACCCAGAAAATCTGTATTTCACGATTAGCTATCTTTTTTTTAAAGATATCGAAATTAAAAAAAAAAATGATTATTTAATTAAAAGAAATATCTATAGAGGGTCGCTCTTACGCTTCACCGCTTACGACCTCCTCGACTATTCTCACGACTCTCCACACTCTTTCTCCATACATTACTAACTCGCCGCTTCTCAGCTCGAAGTTCTCCGATAATTTAGGAGCCCGGTCCATGTCGACACTCACGAAGCTCGTGCACCCTCGAACGCATTTCCTCACGTTTATTTCTCACAGCCGAGGGTCTCTCGACCCCCGATATTACACACATATTGCGATGCTAAGAACGAGACCCATGGGAATTGCATTTAACGTCGTATAGATTTCAATGACCCAGCGGTGCACGTCGAGATTTTTTTATTTATCTTTTTTTCCCCTGAGCCTCGGTCAACCTAGTTGAAAACTCGACGATCTATTCGACGAGCTTTCGAGAAGGGAGAGGTGGGGAGTGTAGCGGGTGCAGTCCGACCCGAGATGACCTCATTCGCGCCCCCAAAAATAACTTTCGCTTCCTTCGAAAGCTGAGCGATAGCCTCAGCACACGTCACGCCGCCCCGCCGTTATTTTGCTTCTAAGCAAAACGCGATCGATGGCCCGAGGTCGAAGAATCCCCGGCTTAGAATTAAAAAATTATATATATATACAAAATAAATTACACCATACAAAGTCATAAATTTATCGTTGTCAATTTTAAATTATCCTCATCGCTGATTCGGGTCTGTTATTGCGGTCGGGAATAATGCTTCGTCAATTTTTTTTTGCGTCCTCCTCCGAGGCACGCGCTTAACAGACCGTGAAAATCGAAACTTGACTTGGCAGTCTCGCCGGAGGCGGAGGAAGCCCGGAGGACGAAAAAAATCTTTGGCCCGGTACCGGCCGCGTTTAATGTCTTCGCGCTGCTGAAGACATTAAAGAAGAACGCCGCAATTGGCGGCGGAGCGGGGGCTTCGAATTCGGCAGGGAAACGCTGGAACCATTAACGGAGCACGTGCGCTTCTTCGGCACTTCGCCAAAAAAAAAGCAAACAAGAAATTGCCCTGCATAATAAAATGCGGAGTATGCGCTCGCGAAAATTGCAGCCCATTCTGGACAAAAAATTTCAGTTCGATAGTGCTATAGGGGAGAGCGGGGCAAAATGGGGCAATGGGGCAAAACGGGATTTTTGGGGAAAACTAAATTTCCCAATCATTTTTTGATCGGACAAGGTGGCAAAACTGGGCAGAAAAGCCTGATGTATCCGATAGGGCGAATTCGGGCATCCAAAAATTATTGGAAAATGACCAAAAATTATTGGAAAATGACGTTTTTCCCAAAAACCCCGTTTCGCCGCGTTGCCCCATTTTGCCCCGCTCTACCCTATATTGTGGATGGGGGACGCGGAGGGCGAAGAGGTCGTGAGAATTCGCGACCCTCGTAACGCGGTCGAATCGCCCGCATTATCCACGTAGAATAACTATGCACCAAGGAGCAACGAGTTTTTGAACGTACGCGTTCACATTCGCCTCTGTAGACTATGGGCTCACGCATAATTGCGCGGAGACTTCGAATTGGATGAGAGCGGCAGCATCTGCAAGTGCGTGAGCCTCTCGCACGCACGCTTCGAGACTCGCAGCTGTCCGCGTTGCGTGCGCTGTCAGTGTCGACGTCCCAATCGATTTACCTCGGGAACTCAATACACACGCCGACGATGCGAGTGCTATTTCACCGGTATGCCCGCTGTTGGGTTCATCGATTCACTCCCATGGCAGCTGTTACGATCAACAGCAGTTCCTCTCAATCTTCCAGATCCAGAAAACAAGCTCTTCGGAAGGTCGATACGAATGTATGTGTCTGGGATATCGTAGGGTTCTGAAACTTCTTTCGGCTACTTTTCCAACTATGCGCCGAAAGAAGTCGATAGTACAATTTTAGAGATCCAATATTTTTTTCTTCAAATTTTCCATCTATCTAGTGCACTGAGAGAAGAAATAGAAATTACTATAAATCTCTAAAAACCGACAGAACTTGCAGGAATTGCAGCGACATCCTGGCAAACATTCGTATTAAATTTAACACGTTCTGCTAGAAAATATGGTAATTTTTTGCTATGGCAGTTATTACCCGAATAAGCCGTAATTTTTCCTAGAATATAAGTTCTTCTTGCTAGAAAATATAATAATCGATGGCGTCACGATCACGAACCAGTCGTTTGTCTGTTTTAGGTTCGTAGGTTATACTGACAATGACGATAAAAATTTTTATGTATTAAAACGTAAAAAGAATTAGATCGACGGAAATTTCAGTTTTTATCCATAGAATTCTCGATGTTAATCCACGAAATTCTTAGCCAAATATGCAAAATCGTGCCAACCCGTCTTCTGGAAAAAAATACTATATGGATTGGACTGGTGTGCAATCTGGCCTGATAAAAATTTACCATATGACTTGATAGGTTTTCCGAGATTCGTCTCTGACTGCAGATAGTACAATTTTAACGAGCCAATTTTCGATTTTTCCGTTAAAATAATACCAGGTATTGCGTTTATTGTAGGGATTGCGTTCGATAAAAACAGATATTTACCGTTGAAACAATTATAAGAAAGAGCGGTGCAAAACGAACAATTTTTATCCATTTTTCGCTCGACACAAGAAGTATCATCACAAATGCAGAAAAGGGGTTCGTTTCGCCTTGCTCCCTCTCGGCTACTTTTGTTTAGCGCAGTTGTTCGCGGCACTCAATTTTATACGAGAATTGCTCTTCTAGTCGAGAATCGAGAAAAATCGTAAAAAGCTACAAATAAGGAGTCCCGAGAGCCGGTTCCCGTGGCTATGACTAATAAACTCCGTTGAGGGAAACACGCCTCATCGGTCACAAGCTCGGTTCTCTTCTTCGGCGTACGTTTATTATATCTTATAGTTTAATACACGGATATACACAGTCGGAGAACTTCAGCGATGTTCAGGGTCAGTAAGGGCTCCCTCTCCGCGTTTGTGCTCTCGCTGTAAAAACGCAAGTAGTGTGTGTCCGTCAGCCAGAGTCGCGGTTTATCCTTGCGCGATTGAGCTCAACTAGCGCAATGGATAAATTGCGGGCTCTTCGGCTCCTCAACAGCGCACTCGCTTATTTTTATTTCTTTCTTTTTTTTCTCGATGCTTTATTCCCCGCAGTCTTTCGACGCTCTCTTCTCGACATCGCCGACCGACCACGAAGCCGAGGAGGGAACCGAGTACCGTCCGAAGAGAGGCCCGGACAAACGCCCTGTCGTTACGTTCAATTTACTCGTTCCTCCGCCCTCCTCCTCTCTCGGCTCTTTGAGATCTGAATCGAGACTCGGCGACGGAGTCAGGTTACTTCGCGGCTCGTATCTTCATCGATTATTCTCGTACTTGGTCTCAATTTCACTCGGATTGTCGCGAGAGCCCCGTGAAGGACATTTTTTTTTTTTTTTTTTTCAACATCGAAGATCCTCCTAATGCTTCTCATAAAGGAAACGTTTTACGCGCTGCACTTATCTGCACTCTAATGCCTCTCCGTTTCTATCGTTGAAAACAAATTCGCAGCTTAGCGGAACACAAGAAACGACTGTACCGTCGTTTCTTGCGTCCTTGCACTTTCATCGTTTCCAAAGAAGCTGAAACAATGTTATCCGCCAGCCCGCGATAAGAGCCCGTCTCTATCCGGACCTATCGTCTGCACCGGCCTCTTGCCCGCCGTCGAATAGATAACCCGTTGTGGTGGCTCGAGAGCCGCCGACGTCCGTACAAGTTCAACTAAGCTGACCTCGTAATTTTCAATATATGATAACGCCCAAGGGAGAAAGGGGCGAGGGGCCGTGTAAATCGGTTTCACTACTGTGCGATCTATTTTTGTCGTTACTAAAAGAAAAACATAAAGAAAAAAAACACGGTAATGTAAAATCGTTAGCCTTAATTGAGACAAAGTGAAGTCTACCAATCGCCCGGATCGATTGGTAATTCCATGATAATAATTACGAAGTGCAATTGCCAGTGTAATTGGCCCAAGTAGTTCATTGCTCGGCATGGACCGTAACAATAATAATTCTCATCTCCGAGCCAATAATGAAGATACCATGATATTGTTACTAAGGTAAATGTACCAATGGCCGGACACCTATGAGAGCAATTCCAGAACCCGGACATGCAGGAACGATCGTATTTCCGTCTATCTTGCACACATGCTTTGTCCGACGTGCAGGAAGTTAGCCCCCCATTTTTAGAAATTTCACATTGTAAAGGTTGTTCTGAGTTGCTCCAATTGCTCCAAACATTCTTCCGAATTCGAAACGTCGCCAAACGAAAAATACGCGAATAGAAAGAAAAAATAGGCATTTTTTTGGCGATATGAACGCTGTCCAAACAATAGCAAGCTTGTTTTTTCGACTGTAGTGTGTAGTTACACCTAAGCAATCATTATGCCAATCTAAAACAATCATCAATATACTGAAAGCATAATTTTATATCATCTAATCAAAAAATCTCTGCCGAGTTGGTTCTCCATTGAACGTTTTTTTCAACACTGAATAGTATTTCTTACTACAACGAAAACTTCCCAGAGGGAACGTCTATATAGACAGTTTCTGATAGTATATATTCAATTGTTTAAATTATAAATATGATTGCAACCATGATTGTTTTTCATTGTCGTAACTAAACAATGTAAACGTTCCAATCGGGAACTATTTATTATGGTAGAAGTCAGTATTGTACATTCACTATGTAATTTTTTCTCAGTAAACGTTCAACTTAATTGACACTGGCCGATTCTTAGACAAATCTGGCAAAATTATTGATAGGTCAAAAACAACTTTTTCGACCGCTGGGACGTGTCCGGTCATTGGGACCTTCGCCTTAACACGAATTTCTATCGAAAGCCTAAAAATGTTCATGGTCCCACTTCCGCTGGCGATGCACGACTCGTTACACCCTTCGTACGCGTTTAATCCCAGGACACCGGGCAGCGGAGTATCGTCTTTCGCTGGTGCTCCCTCGATCGGGACGGCGAAGCCTCGCAGCATAAATTATAATACGCGCGAGTGATCGCCGTTGTATTACGATATACCCGTGTTAGCTCCGACCGCAAGAAGTCACGGCCATCGCAATTACGTTGAAAATATTATTAAGGTCGTGTCGCCGGTTGTCCGCGCAAGCGATCGCTCATACGTCGGCCTCGATGACGCTCGGCGCTACGCAATAACCGCGGAATCATCGCGCATCGGTGAAAACGGACCGTGAAACTCAATCATGCTAATTCATCCGACCTCCCTTTGGTTATTTAGATTTTTCCCGCTCATCCAACGAATGTCTACATTATTCCTTCACGCTTTATTGCAGGCTTGCGCGCCGAGATACACGTTCTTCGGCGTGGCAAGCGGTACCAACAGGATGAACGACAGCGAGGATCATCGCGCCACGGAACCGGCCTTTGGGAATCAACGAGATCCAGTCGGCACTTGCTATCTCGAGAATGAACCCTTCAATCATTCCTCGGTGAGAGAATTCTCGCCGTGTCGAACGAGTAAGTTATTTTTTTTCTCTAGGGTAAAAGTGGTGAATATGGCCCACCTCGATAAACACGTAAATCAATTATATATGGACCGGTCCACATTCCCCACTTTTATCCTATTCGTCTTAATTTATTTTTATTTTTTGTTTTTACTAAGTAACTGTTTTGCGTCTCTTCGTGAGAGATTTGGGGAGGAGGGTTGGAAATGTCATGCCCGCGTCTGGCTAGTATCTTGACCAAATTGTAAACGTTTAGTGCTCCAGTGAGCGGACCGAAATATCCCGGATGACGTAAACAATTGCAGTAGCGGTTGAAAGAGTGTTGCAGCTAGCGCAGCTATTGCTGGTGTAAACTGCCGAGGGAAGCCGCGGCTATGCACTTCAGAGCAGTTTTGGTCGGGTTTTCTTTTTTTTGTTTTTTTTTTCAAAGATCTCACTCGGGAGAGCGGCAAAGTCGTCGTCCATGCAGGCGACATGTGGCAGGTCCTTCGAGCAGACCCTGCACAGCCTCTTCGCGCGGCTACCATAAATATATTTCGTAACGGGATACTTCCCGTCGCAGGAACGTAGGCCGGGTAGTTCAAGGCATTTTTTTTAACAACAAAGGAAATCGACTCCGTTCTGCATGCAATAATCATCGAGAAACGAACGAAAATAAATAACAAAAAAAGTTCGTTGCTGAAACGAAAACTTGTTATTGCAGCAACAATCGGCCCGTTGATGTTTCTTCGTAACGATAAACATTGTGGGAATGTTTCTCGGAAAGTGACAACACAGTAATCTGCTCTTATCAAAAACTCGATGCATCCCCGTCCGTTTAACGTCCGGTCGTCGATTTATCATTTTGGAAAGCACTTTCACCCTCCCTCCCACGGTAATCGCCTAGAGCTCGTTAGATTATTTCGCCTTGTCTCAACACCGGGACTCGAACACTTACTCCGCTCGCTATCACCGTCCCAACTTATCAGTACAAGTACTGCCCAAGCGCCGCTCGCTGGGCTGCCGACGAGACGTTTAAGAGCAATTTTTGGATAAGCTCATTCGACCTAAAAAAAATATCTATTTATATTGTCTGACTCATGGAATTCGGGATGCATGACGAACTTTCGGAATTCCCAAAAAAAAAATTATTTCCTTCCACAATAGCGTCTCCGCGGCGAGTGCGGTTGCATCAGCGCTCGTGTCGGCGCGATCGAGTCTCTCCCACTTTGCGAAACTTCGCGATGATTCTCGACACTTTTGCCCACTCCGACGATACTTGTTCCAAGGATCGGCGGGATGTATCTATAGGGCATACACGGTTTATTACAGCCGATGGTTCTCCCGCTACTTTTAAGTGCAACCGATCGACGAGGAGTTTTATCCACAGCTCTCGAGTGCCCGCCATCAGCGAGGCTCGTACATCGCCACTTTTATTTTCCGGATGCAAATAACGTCCGGTAGCTTGTATGTGTGTGTATTTTTTTTTAATTTTTTTTTTTTAAAGTCCGAACACTTTCCTGCCATTAAAAGGCGGCGGTCTCTGTGTCGGGCGCACGCGACGACACCAGGCCATTCGGCACAGCCGAGGACTCGTGTGTGCACGTGCTCGACGGTCCGGTCTTAAAAGTGACGTGCTTCCGGTCCGCAGCGGGGCCACCGCGGCTTGCAGTTAAAACTTACCAACTACGGCTCGTTTCAACACTTGCCGACTGTTATTCCTACGTCCCGGCGTATCCCGTTCCGAACAGTCGAGACGCGAAGCTTAGATCATCTTTTTTCTTCGTGAAACTGGCAAAAGGTTTTTTTTAATTCCTGCTAATCGTCGGATAATCTCTGTATAATTTATTGCCTACCTTCGGCACTTCGGACGGTCGGCAGTGCTGTCGCTTATTAAAATTCCAATCCAGCTGTCACTCGAACTCGCACGGAAATAAATAATTTAGCAAACTCTGTATCGTTATCATTAATGATCTATTTTATTTATTTTTTTTTCGTAAAAATGAAAAGGAAGCAAATTACCGACGTCCGTGGGCAGCGAATGGTCTTTAAACCTACGAACCCTTTTCTTCACCGTGCATCATCGCGTTCGAAGATAATTCGGTAATTGCCTTAATTAACCGACTATTTATTGACCCTGGATAACGTAATGTTTAATATCTCAATGCTTCTCGGCAACTGTCCCGCTTCCGTCCGTTCTCCGACTTCCCATCGCAATTATCAAGAACACGTGTTCCCCGTACTCGACGGCAACCGAAAACGCTTCGCGCACCGCGCGTGAAAGGGACTCCGCGTGACTTCCCCTAATTGACTGCATCTATAAATATGACGTTCACAGATCTATGGGGCGTGTCTACGGTTGCATTAAGAATAAATAAATTCAAAAAGTTAAAAATAAATAAAAATAAAAAAGTTAAAAAAAAAGTAAAAACAGTTACATTTTATTCACCGTCAGACTGAGTCGTATCGGTGCGGCAGACCGCTGTAAATTTGGTCGAAAGTCCTGGCCGCCTGTGAGTGAAAATTTGCGGAAGCTCTCGAGAGATTCCCGAGGGGCCAGTGAGCTCATCGTCGAGCAGTCACCCCGTCGTGCAGCTTAGCTAACCGAGGCGACCTCGAAGACGACACCGGGAGCGCGCGTCCATCGCGGAGAGCAGACGCCGCAATTAAACAATTTGTGCGAATAGAGTACAGGAGCGGAGGAAGGAGAGGAGAAATATTTCCCGGGAATAGTACAGAGAGAGCTGAGAGAGTAAGCTTTTTAGAGGCGTCTCGGATCGCGTCGCCTATCCGACGACGAGGAGAGCCCGCGTTTATTCCGCGTATCGTCGCGAGCTTCGCGAACCCACCGAGAGCTGCCGTTTCGTTTTCCACTCGCCTGCCGCGGTTCGTTGCCTCTTGCCTCTCCCGCGCCGAGTCGTCATTGTCGCCCCTTTTTTGGGGGAAGAAACGAACACACGACGTCAGCCTCGCTCGGCCTCTCCTACAAGTACAAACCGTACCCACCGACTGCGCCGACCTGACGGAACAGAACGAGACATCTATCCTTGCTTCATGGAGAAGCCGGCAAAAGCGAGAAAATTAAGCGCCGCAATTATCCTTCGAAAGCGGGTACACGCGAGTCCCTTGTACGCCGGTTCCGCGAAGGCATGAGTTATGGCCGTGCACTGAAACTTTCAAATCTTATGTTTCCTCTTGGACGTACGTTGAAATTATTATTTTTTTTTTTTTGTAAAAAAAAGTGGCACCTTTTGTGGATAGATGCATTTTTGACGGACGCGAGGAATTAAGGGGCTTGAAAAGCCTCAATCCGATGACTCTTGTGTTTGAAGAAAAAGGAAACAATATTGGAGAAACCATTCTTTTGTTTGTTTTTGTACAAAAAAAAATTGGCACTGTTTGTGGTTGGATGCATTTTTGATGGACGCGAAAAATGAAGGGGCTCGAATAGCCTCGATCCGATGACTCTCATGTCTGAAGAAAAAGGAAAAAAATATTGTAGAAACAATTTTTTCGTTTTTTCGTAACAAAAAAATTAGCACCGTTTGTGGTTGGATGCATTTTTGATGGACGCGAAAAATTAAGGGGCTCGAATAGCCTCGATCCGATGACTCTCGTGTCTGAAGAAAAAGGAAAAAGAATATTGGAGTAGGGTAAGGGAAAAAGGGCTGAGAGCCGTGAACAGCCGCCGGCGTCCTGCTGACGACTGCGAGGCCAATTAACACTTGATCCTACTTGAATTACGATCGTGTTGCCGATCGGGGTAGGACAAACTCGCGCATTCCATTTTGCGCGTGCGCGCGCACCTCCCTCGTATCGTCGTCATCGCGCCTTGAATCACTTAATTTTTACGACCGCGCGCACGCTATTCTTCGACTAATTCGTCTCTTGTTCGGCGAGATGGTAAAGCTGGAGTTACGATCGAAAGAATTGCCAATTATACGCGGATGAATTATTGTTATTGTATCGCCGCTAATTAATTTAATGCTCCCGTTATTATTCGTTGCATCGAGCGGGTCGACGGGCTTCGGCGTCGCTTGTCTTTTCCGTATCACTCGGTGTATTTGTCGGTGTTCGCGATACATTTCTCGCGCGTTTGCGGCACACCCACGCCGGCAATGAGGTCCTCGTACGATACACGATAGTAGGCCTCTCTCGGATAAGACAGTAACTTCATTCATTCGTCGGCGCGTAACGCGGTTAACGGGAATGGATCTATTACCATTCGTTATAGCTTTAAACTCTTTATACAGCCCATTTCCATAGTCCCGACCATGCGCCTATTGCAGAGATTTCGAAATACATTTTTTCTGTTCTTCACTCCTGGGTTTAAAAAAAATAAAAAACAGAAAGATAATTTTTCCAATTCAAATTAATCTGGAAAATATATGTGTATATATTTTATAGATTAATTTATACACTGATAAAAAAGTACAGTTGAATCAACTAAGATTCGGGCAGGGACGTTCAAATAAATATTTAATTGGTCGAACAAAATATTTTAATGTCTTAAATATATTTTGGTGGAATCACCCAATAAATGGTTGAACTAACCAATTTTTTAGCTGTGCCAATAGAATATTTAGTTGAACGTCTCTGCGCGAATCTTAGTTGATTCAACCGTATTTTTTTATCAGTGTAGTATATTCAGTTTCTATAAATTATGAGCTCTACCAACTAATTATTTTTCACCGCTGTACAGCAACAGATGCAAATAAAAATTACACGGCTAAAACTATAAATTACCTTAGTTAACACCGAGCTACCTTGATTCGTATATCATAGTCTGTCGCGCGAACATTGAATCACGGGTTATTAACAAATCATCAATTACACGAAACTTCCGAGAAGGCGATTACGATCGTTACCAGCGACAATTAGCCATGCCGCTGAGAATCACATGCGTGGAGTATCGTCGGGGGCCGCGACGAGGTTGGTACCCCTCGTCATACGCGAGGGTACGTTATAAGTGGTCGGAACATATTTTTTTTTCTTTTATTGATTCGTGCCTTCCACCCCTTTTCCGTCCGTCCAGCGTCTTGATTGATATAATTGCGTGACTGGCAGGTCAGCTGAGAGTGCAGTCCGAACAGCGAGATAAAGCCGACAGCGAGTCCGTCAGCAGGTCCGAGCTTATGTGCTTTATCGCTCTCTCCCTCTCTTTCCGATCGTGAACCAGCGTATGTGGAAGAAGGCCCCGCGGCACGAAGCGCGCTAAACGAACATGCGCACCGGATATTCGACTCCCATACACGCCCGTCGTTTTCTTATCCGGACGAGCGACCCTCACCCATCCTTAGTTCGAGCGTTGATGCTCGTGTGGGGATATAATATGCACATCGAAACGACGTATGCATCGCATGCGTGCGTAGGGTGGTCGCTGTCGGAAAGCCACTGCTCGAGCGAACCGTGCGCATTACACAGACGTATTAACGTTAGTAATTAATCCTATCGTGAGCGCGAGAGACGGGCAGCTAATTACCCATCAGCGTGCATCCCAACCGCCTCCGGCGAGAGATTGTCATGAAAGTCGTTAAATAATGCGCCAAACTGATACGTCCTATCACGCGAGCATAACATTTCTCAACGGTTATTATAATGAAAAAAAAACATTATGCATGGGAATTTGTATAAGTTATATGAAGAGATTACGCGTGAGCCGATAGATTATATTTCGCACGCACGCATGAGTTAAAATTAACGCAGGGTACATTAAATCGAGCTTTTTCGACGTGATTAATGTATGAATTAATGATGAATTAATTTTGCGTCATTTTTTTAATTTAATATTATTATATCCATTATAATCAATAAATTTGTGTTATTCATAAAAACTTCGTTATTTTTGTGTATCAATGTTGGGGAGAATTAAAGGCTCGTTTCTTTTTTAGATAACATGAATGGTTTATCTTCGATTATTTACGGCAATAAATTCGATTTATCGCGTGGGGTACATGTGTGATACCATTATAATATTAGTGTCAATTCCTCGGTTTCTCTCTCGCGCGGAAAGATTTATTACACACAGAGTCGCAAACGGTCGGTACTCTTGCACGAGCTGGGAGGAATGATTTATACACGTCCGAATTGATTAATCCCTCTCGGCTTTGTTCGCATGGGAAATGGTGATTATTATACATATATTTTGTTTAATGAAAAGCACACTCTATTGTAGTTGATAAAAAAAATACACCATCATTTACATATTTCAGAATTTGGGGTTCTGCGAATGTGTTCATAAACTATTTACGTGAAACGTGAAACTCGTAATAAAACTGATCGAGCTATAAATTCATTGAAATCAGTCATCCTCCTTGCAACTGCGTGAGAAACGGTAAACGCGTTTTTCTCCAAACTAAATAAAAGTAGTTTAAAAAAAAGAAATTCCATATGTTGTAGTTTGGAGGTTCTGCACATCTGCTCATGAAGTATTTACGTGAAACTCGTCAAACTGATCGAGCTATAAAGTCATTGAAATTACTCATCCTCCTTGCAATGCGTGAGAAACAGTAAACGCTTTTTTCTCGAAACCACATAAAAGTTGTTTTACTATTAAAAAAAAAAGAATCCTGGTTAAATCAAGAGGAGAAAAGATCGGCTTAAATCTCTCTCAGAGTGAATCCGTGAGCACGTATAATTCCACCATTTTCGACCTTCTTTCTTAGACTCGATTTCTCCAGAGTGGTATTGAATTACCCCTACTGAAATATCATCGCGCTTACTTCGCAGTTAAAGTAACTTCTGGTGTGCTGCGAATGTTGAAATCGTTACCGTAATGTACCGCCGCTTAAAAGGGCAACGAACTGCCCCATAGCGTAACAAAGACCGCGACGATGGCGAGCGGGGGAGGGGGCTGGGGGGGCTAATTTTTCGTCCGCGGTCTCGGGTATAATACGCCTCGCATAAATAACCGCCGAAGCCAACGAGTTTATGGGGAAAATGTCAAAAGCATCGCGAGATGAGTGGAACAAAGGGGAATTCAGAGGGGTTACATCCTTTACGATTGCGAGAGTAGGCACGTATGTGAGCACGACCGGGGCCGTCACGCGGACAGAATCGATCTCGGATTAATGACGCGTGGACGCGGCGATCACGCGGCTCGTGACGGATCCCCAGTGATGCGTGCCCGATATGACTTCCTAGACGATAACTCGATACCCCATCGGCTGCACGGGCTCTCTCAATCGGCGTCTTTTAAAGGCGATTGCACTAGAAGAATTTCTAGTCATCGCCGTTGCACGATCGCATTACGAGCTTAAGATCGCTCCGTTAGCCTCATTGAGAGTGCGCACTTGTGTGCACACCCGACTCTTTCATGGAAAGTCGACTGCACAGTAAAAAAAAAGCTTCGTAAATTTAACAAACATTTCCTGTCCAAAAAGTCAAAAATGTTTACCTACTTAGGGGAGAGCGGGGCAAAATGGAGCAACGGGGCAAAACGGGGTTTTTGGGTAAAACTAAATTTTCCAATCATTTTTCGATCTGACAAGGTGGCAAAACTGGGCAGAAAAACCTTATGTATCCGATAGGGCGAATTCGGGCATCCAAAAATTATTGGAACATGACGTTTTGCCCAAAAACCCCGTTTTGCCCCGTTGCCCCATTTTGCCTCGGTCTACCCTATACTTGTATAAAGTCGATTAATACGATCGTGCAGCGTTGCTACGAATCACAAAATAAAACGTATCTATGATTTCTGCCGAATCATCCTCATCGCGATAAAACGTTCGGATCGAAACTTTTCGGCTCGCACAGCGAAAGCGCCATCCACCGATCCATTTGCTCGAGTTCCGTACAATGAGCCAAATATGACAAAAGTTCCGAAAGCTCTTTTATCCATCGATTCCTGCCGAGGAACGTTTTGCAGTAATTGCCTTTTTTGCTCCCTTTCAGAGAACTACGGTTATCACAAGCAGGGGTCCTGCCAGGCTGGTTTCTCCGCCGCGCTGTCAAAGGTGAGTCGAATAAAACGAACGGTGAGGCGATTATAATGTATTACTGTAAGCATCAGCGGAGGGGCAAAGAAATAGCTTGGTTCGAAAGCATTCAGAGTTGTTTGCCATCGGAGACTTCCTTCCCCCCCGTTCTCCCGAATTAATGCCACTATCGAAACGTGAATTCTCCTAAAGTCCCGCAGAACTGGCTGTTTATAAACATACGAGCGACTCTCCCAACAAATCCTTTACAAACCGAACAGGCGAGCTCGTAGTGTCCGTCGTGTCCGGGGAAAGAGTTAAGAGTTGTACGTACAACTGCTCGCCGGTGTATGTGTGTGTGTGTGTGTGTGTGTGTGTGTGTGTGTGAGGAAGGAGAGGGATATCGGTGTATCGACGCTCCGAATATGGTGAGAAATGCGAATTCCAACTTTACACTCAGCCGGCCCTAAGTGTTCGCGCTGGGGATACTCGCGGATTCGCAACAACACAACCGCGAGCCAACATGAAAATTTATTGTAGACACGAGACCGCGCTGGAACTTCGATTGTGCAGTCGCGAAACCGCTAGCAAAACGATTGCCACGGTGTATAATAGGATTCTTCTTGTTTCTTTTTTTCACCGTTCAACCATCGCAAATTTGGCTACGAGCCGAATTCAATGACATCGCCGCGATAGATAGCGGTGAAAGTACTCGTAAATCGCGGCTCTATCTGCTCCTCTCGTCGGAGGGTGAGTGTGTCAATGGAATTGAGTTTTTCTTCATCCGCGGTCAGGTATATACTGTTTCTCTCTCGGTGTCGATTCCGCCGGTGAGATTGAATGCTCGGGCGCGCGGCTTCTTCAGGCTCCGGAAAGCGGAGATTCCACAACTGGCGAATGGGGAGGCGAGCTCTCTCGCTCCCTTCGTCTCTATACGCTGGGTCTACTCGTATGGAGCACTCGGTCAGTTCGATCACCGCCAAAGAAATAGTGGGACAATCCACGAGCACTCAAAGCCAGAGCTATCGCCGAGCGATGTATAATTCAGAATTGTCCCTCTACCGCTATAGGACGCTATACTACGCTCGATGTTTAATGCATGTATCTCCGACTCGCGACGGAAGAAGAAGAAGAAGAGGAGGAGAGAAAGCGAGCCAAGCTTAGAAGTATCGCGACGAGAGATACTTCGGGAGGAGGTATTCAATGTTAATACCCTGTACGAGCACCCCCAGCAATTTCGCCCGAAATTCTTCTGCCAAAGAGAGTTCACCCCCGCGCTTTCGGTAAAAACTGTTCCGAGTAGTTTTTCGTTGTCACGTCTATGACTTGATTATAGGTATTACGTTCTGACGATAAATCAAAATTAAGGAGAGAGTCTCGCTGCGCGCTGCCTTCGCATAAGTTCGATAACAATAAGAGAACATTGCAAGTACTTCTTGATGGTGTAAAAATCTGAAAAAAATCATGTATACTAAAGGTACTGAGAAGATTAATTTTGCATAATAAT
>JAPYZD010003192.1:0-13695 GCA_030522725.1 Ichneumoninae sp. B BG-2022a
TCACTTATTGTCGATGATCTATTATCAACTAATTAGTCATAATAAAGGAAAACCGAAAATTAATTCTGACTTAACCAATTGTTAATCAATGCATTGTTATTCAAACTGTTAAATAACTATGCGTGATGGATTGTTAACTGTTAACTAATTCATAATCCGACAGCATATATAATTAATCAACAACAGTTAATTGATCGGCTACTCATAGTAGATAAATAATTATTGACTATAGTAAACTGACAAATGTGCCTCACTATATACGAATATAAAAGACGCTTTGTGCTCTGTGCATACGTTTTACGTTCATAAGCATTATTATAAGCAGGTTAAGGCTCAACTTCGTACTGTACGACCCAGGGTGCACGGTTCGATCCTCAGCAAGTCACAAAATTGTCAGCGTTTTTTCGGGATATTCTTGTGCGTGTCAGAGTAGGTTCATATATATAATTAAACGTGAAAATTACCTCCGAAAAGTATAGTTCAAGGTACCGTTTACTCAATTTTCAATTTTTTTAACTGACATTCAAACTGGATTATTATCGGAATCCCAGATCAGGATCTTGGTTTGGAATCCCGATCAGAATCACTTCGGGAACCTGACTGGATATCGGACTGGATCCCGAGTTGCAAGTAGGGAGTCTTGTAAGAATCCAGCTGGATTCCTACCTACATTTCTGCACGGGGATGGTCATGGATCATCTTGAGACTTTATATTTACTTTATGAGTGTTTACATTTCTTTCAGAAATTTGTTCAGCAAGGATGGGTGAATTCATTAAAAATTCATTACCAAAACTAAGTTTTACATGTAGAAGATATACAGCAAATTTCCCGGTGATCCGACGTCAAAGTTAACGCGTCAAAAGTTATTGCGTTTTCGGACGGAGCAGACCTACAGTATGACAGAAATGGGAACTGCTTTTTTTTTGCATCTTTGCAGATAAGAAATGTTTGTTAAACGTAGAAATCTGTTCAGTTTTCTCAAGTGGTAATTACAGATTTCCACAAGTAGCACGTCGAGAAAATATCCCGAGCTGTTAACTGGGTGGGGCCGCCATATTGAAGTTTCTAAGGCCGGTATCGGATGATCGTAAAGTAGCTTGAAAAACTGGTTCTACGCAATAGTTCTTGAGCTCGCCGAGCTACACAACGTCCTCGAATAAAAGTCGGTCGGGTGTGCTCGATGATTCTTAGGTGAGCATTTTGACAATGCCTCGAATCTCTCTTCCAAATTAAAAAGAAAAACCAAAAGATTGTAAGATGAAAATACGTTTATATTGCCGCGCTCTCCGGTGTCCTCGGGAGCAGCGACATACCATGTCAAAAGCCCGATATATGGAGCGGAATGGAAGGGAGACAAATTTGCGTGCTCACGAAAGTGCGGCAATCGGCCTCTTTCGTTCCGGGGACGTCGTGACAGAAGGACGCTTCTTGTAAACAATGTACGACTGTACGGGATTTAGCGAGGTGTTCTCGTGTCTGAGGTCCCGATCGCGCGTGCCGACCGATAACATAACGAGGAAGAACTGAATCGTACTGCGAGCCCCGGAACAGATTGAAAGAGCCAACGCGGAAGCCATCTCCGAAAATAAAAGATAAGTCCTTAAAACTATATTTAAAACAAAAACGAAAACTGTACATTGACGAAAATAGTAATCGGAAAGTGGAATAATTTCTATAATGGTATGATTGAATGTGTGATGCTAGGATGTACTTTTAATTAAGTTAATTGGATGTGTACCGGAAAACAAGATAGACACCGAATATGTTTGTGCGATTGTAATTTTATTTTTGTTTTTGGGATATGTATGTGCGTATGAGATCTTTCGGAACTAATTATAGGTGAAATTGATTCGCCACGTGCTTGCAAAGAAGACAATTAAATCAACTTTTTCTGGCGCGTTACAGTTTATTTTACTTGGATTTTATTTATTTATTTATTTGTTTTTAAGGAAATTCCCGATACTAAGTTGAGTCGAACGTTAGTCATTTTTTTTTTGTTTACTCACAAGATATTTAAAACGTCATTGTGATTCAACGTGTTGCCTCGAGTGGTTATAATTTGCACAGAGCGGTAAGGAAAGATTCTCAACCACGTATTCGCCACTAGCGTGAAAAGTTCAACGGTGTTTTATAGTACACTGAAACTCTCAACCTCTGTAAACTAATCTAATGATCGCTCGTAGCTTCGGGCAATGCTAGCTGTATATAGGTTTGCAAAGAGATTCGCTGAAGCGAAGAAGTGGACCGGTGAGAAGAAGTTCGAGAGGGCCTACAGCTCTCGTACAAAGTACGGAGTACCTAATACCATGTGCTAAGAAAGTTTTCCACGCGATGGAAGCAGCACGCGAATCGACCCAGCGCCACAACCTCGAGTAGTTCTGGCATCGGGAATGTTGCTACGTGACCACACGAAATCTCGGGCAGCTCACCAGTATGTGAGCTTCCCTCGTCGTTGAAATAAAAGTCGAATATTTGGATGAATTTGAAGCTAGAAGTCTTGGAACTAGAAAAACGACGCCACGAGCCTGAAATTCGATAGGAGAAAAAACTTTTTACGCGACACTGAAAAAAGAAATTAAATTCTCGTGAATTCCGAAAATCATAATTGATTGAATTGAGCATACATCCAGAAAAATAATTTATTTGACGTGCGGCCGCAAATAAATATTTATTTGTGGGATGACCGTGAAGTAAATTTTTTTGTACTTACTACCAATGCAGTTAAAGTAATTTCCACGTTGTAGAAAGGCGTATTGCGATTTATACACCCATAAAAATAATTTATTTGACGGCCACCGTTTATTTGGATTAAGTAAAATGTTTATTTGATTTAAATAAATATTCATTTTAATCACATAAATATTTTATTTAAGCTAAATAAACGGCGGCGGTCAAATAATTTTTTTTCTGGGTGTCAATTCAATGACGTACACCCAGAAAAAAGATTTATTAAAATCAAATAAATTTCGGTTTTCAAATGGCGTCTATTAAGGTGATAAAAATGTTTACTTGTCTTAACAATATAATCGTTCCCCGGCCATCGGCCGGGAACGATTATAAAAAGTAGAATAAAAACTAGAACGTATGTACTCTAATATTTGCAAAAATGTAATCCTGCACAAGTGACACAACTTAATCCTTACTGGAATGGGGCATCATTTTTAATCGCCCGCCATTTGATTTGTATGTACATTCGTTGCAATCATCATCCCTCGATTAAGTGGTAAATGCAGTCTCATCTGTATGTACAGTTTGGATCGCGGTAAAGTGAATGAGAATCAGCTAGTGCTTTCGACTTTTATAATCCCGATCGATCACAGAATAGTCGAGACACGACGATAGAACGAGAGATGGAACGAGTGCGAGATAGCTAAGAGTCTATTGGCGCGTGGCGGATTACGACAAATGCAAACGATCCGCGGATCCAGGGTGGCAGGGAGGAATGGAGGATGTAGTCGGACGGAAGAGGAACCGAGAGGTCGACCGATTAAGGTCGTCGAGCATGGAATTAAGCCGCAAGCCTCACTCAGCCAAATCGTTTGATCGAAAGTCGATTTCGTTCGTCGCATCGATCGTGAACGTAGAGTACACGAATTCGCGAATTTGTGTCGCGCTTACGAAGGACTTTGGATGAATCTGCTTCAAACGACAACGATCGAAGTACCTAGGTAAACTTGCTGTACGGATATGTACGTCGATGAAGCATTCGCGCGATTCTGTTTCACTTCGTGCTAATTGCATTGTTAAGTAAAAAGAAATCACTTATACTTTCTTTATCTATCGCTATACAGTTTCAACTACAGCATTTATTCGTCAAAGTAGCATTCCCTTCATAAGAATTTTTGAGGCTTTGCCATAACTGATCAAATTTCGCTGCCATTCGTAGCGGATTACTGAACTGCTAAAAGATGAACTTACGGGCTTATGGTACTTTTTTACCTTCAGAGTCAGAAAAAAAAACCGCAAACCTTATTTTTATGTTTGGAGAGTGTTATAGCCTTTACGAAGTTGCGTTATGCAATTAAGGGTCAGAAATAAATGGCAAGAAAATTCTCGAAGAACTCCCGAGGTTAATTATAATTGTAACAACAATTTTGTATGATTTGTGTAATTATTTATTCACTGTTCTTACTCCAGTTGGGTGACGTCGCCCATCTTTTGGCAACCATGTATGCGGTGTTTCTTTTAAATATATTAACTGATCTGATCTTCAGTCACGTTGAATGTAATTGGCACCTGTAGTGCCACATAATAGTGTGCGTCACATAATAAGTAGACAAATAATGGAAATTCGTAGTCACAATTATAAATAACCGAGGGAATTATTCCAGGGTTTTGTTTCTCGCGTGCGTGCGTGCGTGCGTGCGATATCGATGGCTTAATGCCATAAGGCCATATGGGCCGTGTAGAGCTTGCATGCCCTTCTGACATTAGACCGGCTATATCAAAGAGTGACTATATATAGAGAGATTGTACGAATAGAACATTGTATCTTGGAAGGAGTGCGGAGAGATACCGTGAATGGATATAAAAATCACTTTGGAGTAATTCTACCAGTATAAACTCGAATATGAACTGAACTCTCTACACTACACTCTCATTACACTGATTAATCAAATTCACGAAGAAGTTGCACTGACAGTCGAAACAGCACCGTGACGCTGGATGAAGAAAAAAAATAATAATCAAATTTCCTGATACTTATGATTTCTATAAAAATTCGTCCATTCGGCAAATGGTGTTATTCATTTTGATTTTAAAAAGTTGCTCGTTGAAATTTTCATATGGCTTTCTCATAATTTTCCTTTATTCACGAAGCTTCATCTATGAGAAAGCCGTTTCTGTACAGTTCGCTTCCTCATAGAGGAAGCTTCGCGATTACAAGAACGTTATGAGAAAGCCATATGAAAATTTCAATTTTTAACGTCAACGTCGTATTTGACTTTTATGCAAAACGACGGGCCGATTTATGTTCTGCGCGAAAAAATACATCAACGCGCTTCACTTTGTCAGATCTATGAATCTCCTTCATTTAACGAAAATACAGGATCTTAGAAATATGTTTATTTAATCATCTAATATTCGCCGTTTAGTGTCCATTCCTAATGTATTTTTCCACGCTCCTTACGAAGCTCAAAGTTATCTTACTCCTGGAACGATATTCGATGCAGAAACACTCGTCGGACGTAAAATAAACATTTTCCGAAATATTTTTAAAAATGTCAAAATCTTATAAAATCTAAACGGTTCGATCGTTTCCACTGACCCCTTCGATAGGTTTTTACAAAATCCAATACCAAAGGTCTTTGATAAAAATCGAATATTTGTGTGCAGTTTTAGAACGATAGCGCGACATTAACGTAAGTTAGAGCTACCACAGAGAATTTTTAAAAATTTCAAAATCTTGTAAAATCTCCAATTCGGCCTCAATCTTCAAGCACCGAACGAAGCAACATGATCATACTATTTTGGTGTACCAAATTTCAACTGGCTGTCTCAAGCCGTTTAAGAGTTATAGTGTTTTAAACGATGCGAATCTGTCACATATACACACACTCATATACACATATACACATTCTATTTTAAGTACTCTGACATTAAAATCTCGATTTTATTTATTTTTACCAAAAATTAGCTTCTTCTATGAGGAAGCGAAAAGAAAACAATTAGGAATGACTCATAGCTCATATTATAAACGGAAAACACAACAATTTGAGAATTCTCGTAAAATAATTATAATTCACATGGATTCTAAATGATACCGCCATGTTACACGAAGGTCGCGTCGCCAATTTGGTATATCAAACCGAGTTTCACGATGAATGGAGATACAAACAGCGAAGCTGTATGCGCCAAGTACTTCCGGGTAAAACAACGGCGGAGCGTCATTCAACTTAAGTATCTCTCGATACATCGAATATGTTATCGTATTATATATTTAACGCTGTCGGGTGTTAAGCGAATCAACCTCGTATCTCGTTATGGCGTAATTCTTGGCACTATGTATAGTCTTCGTCACGTGTGCGAGTTTGTGGACCGGCACGATACAATATTCTAAGCTCGCTCATTCGCGCCCCAAGTAGTCTCGTCTGCAACTGTGTCACGTCTGTCTTGCGCTTCTCTTCTTTAATTAGAATGCAAACAGTCAAAGAGCTTCGGTGCATACCGATCCGGGTACCGGGCTAATGCTGATCCTGTTGCCGCTTCTTGCGCTACTTTGAGTGAATCGATATTCGATACGGTAACAAGCATCCTTACGC
This sequence comes from Ichneumoninae sp. B BG-2022a, assembly GCA_030522725.1. NCBI lineage: Eukaryota > Metazoa > Arthropoda > Insecta > Hymenoptera > Ichneumonidae > Ichneumoninae sp. B BG-2022a. The sequence goes on from JAPYZD010003192.1 coordinate 6,263, forward strand.
AACAGAAATGTCAACTGTGCAGCAAGGAAGAGGAAATTGTGAGAGACGACGATTGGCAATTTGTTGAAAACTCTGTTTGATTTCACATTCCGGGAAAAAATTATCATATATGATCGTATATGGATTAGACCGGATTGATCATATTTTATCACAAGGGAAATGTCGAGATCTTATCATATATGAACGTATCTGACCATCTATATCCGACATAGTCACATCCAACAAGACATTATTCTGGTAACCATAGATGGACTCTGATCTAATGAAATGGGGAAAGAAATGCTCAAAAATAGATTTTACAGATGGATTTTCCCCTGAAATAACTTTTTTCTCAATATGTTTAATGAATGTGTAAACAAAGAAACAGCACTCAACGGGAATCGATAACTTTGGTGATATAGTGTCAAAATGACAAGCATATAAGCGGCGTCTGATTGAAAATTCGTCTTAGACATTTTTTCTTTTCAATCGACGATAAACGATTTTTACCTCAACCATAAAATTATATGTTCTGTTGCACATGTAACAATGCTTAGAAGAGGTAAATTTCTTATCTTTTTTAAATGTGTTCACGTAAATCTCGGATACATGAGTGTGCGTGTGTAAGCGGCGGAGGGATGGCAGTGAGATGCGGGTGAGCGGGATCACGACACAACGATGAATCGTTGTTAAAGACTCAAATAAAACGGAAACACTCGAGACTCGGACGTTGTCACAAACGCTTGTCTTGAGACAAATAAACGTTTCCCTATATAGTTTATTTCATTATGCGTGAATCATTATTTGCCATATAATTACTCCACATAAATTTGTTCAAAATTGATATCAGATAGCAGATATGTTCAGATATTATTTATATATAATCGGATATGATGCGATGAGATTTACGTATGATCCGATATGGTTTATATCCGATGTGATCATTTTACATCACTAAAACTTGTCCGGATATGATCAAATATGAATATAAGCTTATGTATGTTCGGATGTTGTCATATTTGGTCGGAAATGATCATGCATGAGATATGTTCAAATATGGTGAGATATTAATTAATATCTGAACATATCTTACCAGGTATGAAACGCTACCTGACCATACATGAACTTATATATGTTCATATCTGATCGTATATGAATATTTTTTTCCCGGGATCCCATGTGGTCTAGCGAGCACACAGAGAATAGTGCAATCGTGCATAATTTTATAGACTATTGAGGAAAGAAATAACTTTCTATACTGCTACGTGTCCGTCTCGAACTTGAGTTCGTCAATAAAAAAAAGTATAGTTTGTACGGTACTTGAACCGTCGTAAGGTTCGTCTCTGTTAGCTTGATCGATTCTATCGAATGTTTCATGATATACGAATTTTTTCTTTGAAAGCTCGATATAAATTGAGATGGCTGATGGCCTCTGTAAATGGTTCAATTATCGAAGTCAGAGAACGAGGCGAACGTGATATAAATAAATAACTCGGAGTGAATAGATCGCTGGCTACCAGGAACAAAGAATAGGAGAATCAACGGCAAAAAAATGCGAAGGTTCAAAAAATAAAAAAGCCAATTCGGTCCAATAATTCGAATCCTAATCAATAGAAGGCAATCGGTCAAGCGTGCTGTACGTTTCGATGAACGCGGGGGGTTTCCGAGAGAGAGAGAGAGAGAGAGAGAGAGAGAGAGAAGCGAGGTAGACTATAGTTTGCTTTTTGTCCGAGCATCCTGGGCTTCTGCTTTTTGTATCTCCTTTTCTGGTAACGTGTACATACAGCTGTATGCATACTATACACGAACTACGTATATGCTCGCGTATATCAACCTACGTGGAACAAAAATTTTATTGGACAAAACGGAATTATTGGATACCGAATTACGAATATAATTCGGTAGCATAGCAACTGATGCATCAACGGTATGGTCCCGTGAATATTTTCATTTCACCGTTAAGCAATTGATGATCCATACTTTAGGAATTTAGATCCTTGTAAACATTTTAGAGTTTCCCTGGTCAGATACAGAAAACACCTTTTCGGAGCCTTATCAATTAGGGCCTCATGTAATGCTCAAAAATGTCTACTAAGGTACTTTGATTCAATGCGTTGAACGAAATGACAGTGGGCCGAGAAAATCGATACTACGCTTATAGTGATTTGTTTTAAGTAGATCAGGGAGGTTAAACCGAATGAAAATTTAGTCACTTTAGATTATTTATAACAAGACTATACAAAAAACTGAAAATAGTTATCCTTATGATAAGTATACATGGCAATACTGCTATTTACGAGTACATCGAAAACTTTATACCGTAAATTGACTATACTTCGAAATCGAGAAGTGAAGTTTACGATATGTTCAATAATCCTTTGTTACAAATACGTCGTGTATGTTTGTGCCCTGTACGATTTCGTTGTGTTCCAGTGAAGGTGTTTACGTTTGAACAGTGTATTTGAAGGAGCCTTATTGGACTCAACGAAATAGACTGTTGCGATTTCATAAATTCGAATCTTCGCACGCTGCTCCTTTATCGTTCACTGAGATCAGGCAGGCTTGTCGCTGAGAGTATTCACCTTCGAAAATCTTTCGTCGACTATAACTGGCTACATCGCGAATAGCTTGTACGAACAGTCGTTCGTGGATAAAAACGTAACTGGATACATCTACACCACGTGGATAGTTCCGCTAAGTTTTTCAAAACCCACTCTAGAGCTCTATTATTGTTGAAAGTAAAAAAAAAGTGCAATAAATGTTTAAATAAATTATTAGGGAATTAACAACGTAGAAATAAGTTAAAATATTAACGTTTAAAACATGGTTTAATAGAAAAAATGTTAACTGCGTTGATTTATAAAACGTAATAAAACATTTTATTGAGCGTCAATATAAATAGCAAATATAAATGGGTATGTTGAGTAATACGCAATTGGAATGTAATTATGCATCAGTAGAAGAACGATAAATTGTTATAACTTATTATTGTTATCGTTGACGCGAATCGTTGCATTTCCAAATATATATCACTATACATTGACATAATAAACGACACAGCGTATCAGCGTTTCATGATGATTCACTTACTGGGTCGGTAGAGTTTAAATTCAATGTAATTTTACCAATTTACTTTTGCTAACGGATAACAATGACAACATACAGGTTTGGCTACTGATGAATTATTATTTTTATTATGGCTAAATTAACTCTGACGATGAATGTTCATTCTTTGGTTATACATTTTAGTTTCGTATTATTTTTTGTATATCTGAGGCAACGCGTCACATAAACGTCTTTTTACTTTCTACATTATTCTGTCCTAGTTAAACCTTATTGAAATGATAATACTGCTTTGCATTTGAAATCTGTTAGCAATAAAATAAATGATAAAATAAAAGATGATTTTATATATGCTAGTGGTGAATAAAAATTGCCGTTCATTCGAAGGTGTCGTTATGAGATAAGTCTGGCATCAAAAGTTGTAACTTCCTGAACCCTACAATGGTACTTAAAGCCTTCTATTCTGATTTTGGCATAGAACTTGAGCGCGGAAAATATGTGAATAATGGAAATTTCTGTAAAAAAAAACTATCTGTAAATTGTAATTAGAATTACAGTTAGTTTTTTTAAGGTTTTTAAAATAATGAATCTTTTAAGTATAAATGTAAACACTTTCTGTCAAGTTCCATTTCAAATGGTTTCAGAGCTATAGTCGTATGGTCATGCCATACACAAAACAGCAGTATACGATTCTGCTAAATGTTCAGTGCATCCTCCTACCCTCGTTACGCGATGCTGGCGCATCTCGGATTACTTCCTTTGAGCCCGTAGTCCTCTGGGGGACGTCCCGTGGCTCACCAACGGCTAATTTCGTCCGTCGGCGCGTGATTAGAAGCATGATTAGCGTCGTGCCGAGGTTCGCCAGGACCAGGCCGCAAACATCCAGTACACATCTCCAATACGCATTCGCCTGCCACAACTACCGTCAAACTCTCAGTCGCCCGCTTTCGCCAGACATCAGCACACGTACGCATCATAATATCATCTTCCCTCTCCACGCTTCATCCTTCTCGATTAAACCTTCGACAATATTACGAGATACGTGTCCTATAGGAAGCTCAACGGTGTAGAGTGCAGCAAGGCCGATGTGGATACGCCCGGTAAAGCCTTTGGCGGTACGGGAGCATCAGGAAATTGGACATTCCAGGCGCGCATGCTGAGTCAGCATAGCCCTCTACCAGATTTCATTATTATTGCAATTCAACATTTTTTACAGAACGATTGCCTGTTTCTAATAGATATCCGCTTTCATTATTATCTAATGCTCTTATTGGCCTGGCGAATCGGACATTTCATCTGTTAACGTAACTCTCCGATTACCGATTACTTTGGTCTCGTGATTTGAGTACTAACCTCGAGAACAAAGTATCGGGAGGTTTTAGGTTCGAATCCCGGTGACGTAGTATTGCTGGCAGAAAAATGTTGTGACGCGACGTAATTCCTGGCATCTATCGTGCGATAGCCGACACATATGCCAGTACACTGAAAAAAGAAATTATTGATTCAAGTAAAATTTGCTTGCGGGCTGCCAAAAAAGTAAAAAAGTTGTTTTAATTCTACACTCAATTCGTACCATTTCATACCGGATTGAAGCGATAACATGTCACCTTGACAGTCTTGCTGTCGTTGTTTCAATGTCATATGGAATTGTAAGAATTGAAAGTAGAATTGAAACAAAAATTTTTTTAGTGTAGATGTCCAATGTTTACAGCCAGTAATCGACATGACGTAGCTCCAGCGCCATGAAGCAAACCTAGAAGACCAACCGTTACTGACATCCAAAAGTAAATTTGACGTTCACTCATATTGAGAAACCCCCGAAGTTGTACGATTCACACTTAAGGAAAAATAATAGGTCCCGTCGCTAATAACCATAGGAGTTGATGCGACGTTAAATAATAACAAATAAAAAAGTAACTCTCCGATTCTCCACTATTTTATTTACAATTATAATGAAGGATAGTTTCTGATAGGGAATTGTTTAAACTTTTTTTTTTAATTGACGGTGACCAAACTTCATCGATGCACTCTGACTCAACTACAGTAAAATATGAACCAGAAATACCCAATTTGCGAAAGTTACCTAATGGTCTAATGGTTAACCACACGGCACTGTCTTACCAAAAGTAACTTTCGGCCAAATATTTTATTGTCCCACTGCTCATTCATACAACAGTCATCCAGTGTATAAATTATCGAATCAGCCTTAAACGTCGCAGAATTCACTCATTTTCATAATTAAAGATTTATTAAGAGACGCGGTAGCGTCTCGACACCAATTATTTTAAAAAACGGGTTTTAAAAATAAAGTCTACTACGGTAGAGAAACAGATAATTAAATTACTTTATTTTTACTCGGCACAGTCAGATAACTGAAATCCCCCGCTATCTGCCATCTCACCCTTCGAGTACCGAAATATCCCTTTCCAGTCGCGGTTGTGCATTACGGGTGAGTATATTTACAACAGTCAAAGTGGGAAGACTATCCAAATCTGCTTCGAAGCAAACTTCCTGCCGATTACTCTGTAATTCTAATACAGGTGACAATTCTGTGCTAACAGAACGGCAGGTAGCAAAATCGACGGTGTTTCATTTCATCATGGATCGGTTTAAAGACTAAAAAGGGGACAACGTTCGGCTATCGGATCATAATTAATTCAGTCACCTAGTTGATTTCAGTTTGTGCACCGAAAAAAGGTTTGGTAAGATAAAAAAAAAATTTGTTTGCATCGACCAAATCCGGCGGTTGCGGGTGGCGAAGGAAATATTTAGTTTAGTTGTATAAAAAGATACATCAGCATTAAAAGAAAATAATTTCATTGTGTCAACTAAAAATATTGACCGAACAAAATAGCCAATTATATTAATGGAAAAAAACGTTTGGCACAATTCAATCTAGAGTTGGTTCCTGACACTGCTATTTACGTTATTTGTTACTAATTACTTTTATACATTGTTATATCATTTCTACATGTTACATATCTTCAACTGTTATCAGTACAATCACTACTTATCGATATAACACAATTTTTTGAAATAAAAATTCGATATATCCTAGTAGGGCTCGAACCCCGAAACTAACGCATTCTGACCTAGTATCTTACAACTACGCTACAATCGCTTTTTGATATGTACAATCTTGAATTGGATATATAAGTAATTCTCCGTCATTAACTTGGACTCAATTTCCATGTTTTAGGATTGAAATATGAAACAACATGAAAGTTGTTTATTGTGGACATAATATTTGTGAATTACTAGGCCCACATGATGATTTCTGTCGTCCACTGTAAAAATGCTATATAGTTCGTATGCTATACTATATTCCGTTGAAATCACTCAATGTATAGTATAACGTCAAACAATTGTATAGTTCTATAATTCTAACTCAATCGCTGTAGTGTAACATCATATTCGTAAAGTAATATTTCTCAGCAATATAATTTTCTTTCTGTAATTCATGCATGAAAAGTGCTACTTTTCATGCTTGCCGAGATTGGCGAAAGTAGTGCTTTACAGCCACATGTACTATAAATACCCGGCGCATGCGCACATTGGCCCGATCTTATTTTATGCACTCTTAAGCGTGCATAAAGTACACACTTTACGCAATTCACTTGCGTGAACTTTATACACACTTCACAGAGTATGTATAAAGTTCACTTGGCCGCACGTGTATCGCAAATGATTAAAATGTTATATCTCTCAGATATAATTTTCTAATGGTATTTAAGACATATTGTTTCTCTCCAATACAATTGTCTATGTACCGTTGCCCTCCGATACAATTTTCTAAATGTTGTGCCACTTAAATGCCAAAAAAGTCATCTATACGGCGGACTTCAAAAAGCAGAAAATAAAAAAAATTGTTTAACAACTCCCGACTTTAATAATACATTTCGATACGAGTGCGAAAAAACTTTTTCTGACGAGTGTGAGTTTGCAGCACGAGCCAAATGCGAGTGTTGCAATCACACGAGTTCAGAAAACGTTTTTCGCACGAGTATCGAACAAAATTTTATTTCACAAGGTGTGAAAATGGGGGTTTTCGCACGCCAAGCGTGCGAAAAAACCGCCATTTTCTCACCGAGTGAAATAAAACTAATTATCTGCTTCAAGTATGGAAGCAGATAACTTCGGTGACTAAAAGTTTGGGACCACTTTTATCCGCATAAGATCGGCTTCTGATACGTGCAAGTATATAAACATTTTTTAAAAACTGAACATTTTGGGAAGGGACCGTGAAAAAAAAAATCATTGCTTACACGGAAAAACGGATTAGTTGGGCTAATAAAAAAAATAGCTAACACAACCAATTGTCTTAGTGCTCTGAGCGCCAGACGATAAATTGGTTGAGTTAACGATTTTAAGTTGGTTGATATGCTAGACCA
>JAPYZD010003193.1:0-13692 GCA_030522725.1 Ichneumoninae sp. B BG-2022a
CGTGCATATTTCTGCTTGAAATTTTTTAACTAAATACCTAAGACTAGGTTAATCGTACACCATTGGATGCCGAAGCGTTAGACTCTCGGGTTTGTTGGTAAAAAAATAAGAAAGGATTTTTGTTACTTTTGTCCCCGGTCTCCCCTATATAATAATCTCGCATGACTACTACCGTAATACAGTGCGTTATGGAAAATATCGCATACACCATATAATCATAATACGAGAAATCACGATCCGTTTGTGCTGCCACGAATCAAGTACCTCATGACCATCCGCATTTGTATCGATTATATCCCCAATAAGGTTCTAATGGACGTCTGATCTGCAAGCTCATTGAATGTCTCGTTCCGCATGCCCTTCGTAACGATTCTATCCGAACGCAATCGCGCACCGATGCAATAAGCTACAAGCCAGAAAGGCTGACCACCAGCGTCAGCACGCTTGTTAATCTCCTGGCTACAGCCTTGAGGTCCCCCGGCCAGGGCCTCGTATGACGTACCATCGCGTTAACGGTTCCAGAGATCAGGGTCCGGCATTCAGCAGGTTTCGCTAACCACATACTCCTGATCCTGTGGCAACGCGATGGCCTACCAGCTCCCAGGGTTACATGCCACCCTCAAAGACATGTACTCGTCTGCGCGTACGCACAGGCCCGAGAGAGATGGGCGCGGTAAACTGGTAGTGAAGCTTAACCAGCAAGGTTTGTGGCTCTCTGGACAGCATGGCATCGAAGGTACCGGACACAGCCCGGCCGCCAGTGAACGCAGGGAGATGAAACAATGTGCAATAACTCACGTGCCCACAGCGGGAGCGTCGGGCTGGACAGGGTGAGTGAGAGAAGACGTGCACTCGACTACAGTCTCGTGTGCGTTCACCGATAGGAAGTCGGTACAGCGGCCTACGAAGCACGACCTGAATGCTCTTCCTGACGATGATGCTTCTGATGTTCTGCCGTACGATCCCAAACTCCGTAATGCTCACCGGCATGCTGACGTTAACTTCGCATACTATAAACCATAGAATCTCATATTTCTGCAGTAACATTGTTCACGCGTGTTTCCACCGGTGATATTGGTGTTTGTTAGTTCTGGCAACATCGCGACTATAAAAGGGCTACGGTTGTTGTTTATTAAGTCTGGCAATGTGGCACCTATAAAACGACTGCTACTGTGCCGGGTCGATGTAACTGGCGAACCAGTTCTCCCTAGATGTGAGCGCGACATTTCATCGGGCAAGTAAACGGCAAAGGTATCGACAGTTTGAGTACAACTAATCACCGGTTAACGACACCCTTGCATCATTTTATATAGACATGTTTATGCAACTGGGTTTATCAGCGACTGTGATCGCTGAATCACTTTTCGCATCGTCTTGGCCAGCATTAAAACGGTGGGATGATCGTTCGTCGTAAGATGATCCGAACATGGTATGATTGTCGACGGACGAGATCGTACATTCGATGATTGGTTCTTTAGATCTGTTATCTCTCAAACCCGCCCTCTTTGCCAGTCGACCCCCTTGTTTTGATATTGCTGTTTATTAGTTCCGGCAATATCGAGACTATAAAAGGGCTGCGGTTGTCGGTTATTAACTCTGGAAATGCGGCAGCTATAAACTGACTGTTATTGTGCCAAGTCAATGTAACTGCCGAACCAGTTTTCCCTGCATGTGAGAGTGGGACATTTCATTGGGTAGGTAAACGGCAAAAATGTATTGACAGTTTAAGTCCAACTAATCACCGGTTATACGGCACAGCCTTTCTTGCAACATTGTATATAAACATTTTTATGCAAACGCGTTTACACCTGATCTACGATGCACTGGTATTGATATCAGCGACCGTGATCGCTGAATCATTTTTCGCCTCCCGTTGGCCAGCGTAAAAACAGCGGTATGGTCGTTCATCGTACAAGATCGACGATGATCCGTGCCAACATGGTATAATTGTCGACGGCCGAGATAATACATTTGATGATTTGTTCCTTCGTTCGCTTATCTCTCAAACACGCTGCCCTCTTTGCCAACCGACCGCTAGTAGGGTTCGACATGTTTATGGTGATAGGACCGGTAGGACCGTGCATTATAAATCAGAAAGGCCGTGGAGGAACAACAAAAACAACGACAACCAAAAAGAAAAAGTTTCTGGAGTGTACCGACAAAGTAGCTTGGTTCGATTCTTGGCGCATCGCGACAAAGTGAGTATCGGAGGCGTACCTCAATCTCGCTATAATTGGATCCTCTCGCGGCCGAGGAACGTCCACGACCACAGACGAGGGTAATCGATGTACGGGCGAAAGCGATGCATATTGCGAGCGGGACGTGACAGGGAGAAAATCTCGCGCCGAGGAATCGGAGGACGAAATAATTGGCGAGGAAGCTCCTCGATGTGTGCCCTTGGCGTGTGTGCGTACCGAGTCGGCACGGTCAAGCTGACACTCTCACTATGACACTTGCTAGGGATCTCTTCAACGGAGAGTGTGGAGAACCGGTCAACTTCACTGATAGATGGTGAAGCGCAGGCCAAGTGCGGATCGGCATCGTGGGCAGTGGTGTTGGTGTTGTCGCTGACCAACCGCAACAGCTGCTGGATCGAGTGGCCAAGGTGGCTCGTCGGGTGTATCTCATGTGTGCACGCTTTATGCATGTACGATGTGTGTAAGTATACCGAGACCAGGTATACATGGTGCGGAGCACATACGTATGTATCGAATACAACAACCGGGGAAGCTGCTGCACGCATGACGAGGCCGCGAATGATAGAGCCCGATCGAACGACCGGTAATAAGTCACGCTCGGGAGCGTAATGAATTAGTTGCCTCAGCGCACTGGGCGCCTTTTTGTTTGCGTTCCCTTTTTCCGTATGAGGTTGCCGTGCATTTGGTAGGAAACCGACGATGTAGACAAAGTGATTATTTCCATTTAGCTCATGAGGAACGAGAAAGACCGGAGGGCCAAGTTACTGTAAGGCGCATTTGGCAATGTTTTGCATTACTCTGTCTAATCATTTCTATCTCCGCTATTGTATGACGGATCAATATGCTCCGTGGCAAATCTCTAGAGACTGGCTTTATCTGCTTGTTGAAAAAAATCCTGGAATCTATTATCAGTTTCGTTGTTTGCCAAGAGCCTTTAGAGTTGCAGACCCAAGTACGTCGGATGATGTTCTCCGTAGAAACGAAGTCTGCGAGATCTCATGAATATTTTATCTTGTGTAACAAAAATTAAGATCATCAGAAGAACGAAAGTAGATAGTTTTGTATTTTATTTTGCCGCTCTCTGAAGATGCATGCAAGGTGATTATGTTGATTTAGCTCATGCGCAATAGGGCAAAGCGGAGGGTTAAGTTACACTGTAAGCTGTATTTGGCTATGATCTGCATTATAATTTTTATCTACGCTGTCGTATGACAAATCAACATGCCCTGTGGCAGACATCCAGATACCGGCTTTATCAAAAATCCCGAAATCTATTACGTTTCATTGTTCGCCAAGAGTTGCAGATCCACGTCGGATAATTCCGTTCCTCCGTAGTACCGTAGTCCACGAGAGCTCTCGAATTTTTTAACATGTAAAAAAAAAATAATAAAGATCAACCGGAGAAGAACGAAAGTAGAAGATAGTTTTGTATTCCATTTTGCCACTCTCGCGCTTTAATCTCTCGGGCATTATTCCGTTTTATTTGAGTGTCGTCGAGCCGCCGTAGCCCGCCGCTGGCGTCGGTACTCTGGCAAATTCATTTTCCATCGAACGAAGGGAGAGAAAAAAAATTCAACTGAGAGAAGAGAGATAGAAACGTGGAGGATGCACGGGGTAGCGGCGGTGGATTCGCCGCTGTATACGCTCTACGACCCGTAAACTCTTTTATAGTTCACGGCGTTGATATCGAAACTGTTCGCGCACCACGGTTGCGGGGAAACATCAGCAGGGATGAAAAATTCAAAAGAATATGTATACCTACGTTCGATATAGTCCACAAAGCGTTTGTGAAACGTTGATAATAAAAACGAGAGCGAAAAGTTTCAAGCTTCAGCTGGTGCGCGCCACAGTCAACTCCCTTGTACAGCAAAATCACCGATTCCGTTGAATAGTGCGCCACCGTTCGACCCCGTTTATGTATGGATGTATATGTTACGTTACAATATATTAATAAAAAGATCGGTTTGATCGGTGTAAGCCGTCGGCGATATCCCATTAATTCACGATATTCACGATGGCAGAAGCCCGATGAATATTCATACGATATTTCACCTGCTCTATTTATACAACGCTGACGCTCCGGCTTTCGGTTTATAACTTCGTACAGCGTAGAGTACAGGCTATTTCTGTTTCTGCAAAAAAAATTAAAGAGTAGTATCCAGAGTGACAAAGCTAATATTCTACGAAGCGTATTACAGGAAGAGAAAGTCGGGATAGTAAAAAACAAAAGTACAATACGGGCCGGCTCGTTGACCGTAGGAATCGCGTGCATAATCGTGAACGTGTGGAGTTTGGTGCTGTTTTCCCGATGCGAATAAACCCATAGCCGGGAGAGTACGGAATCGTGAAAGTGGAGGTGGAATCAGCGAGAACCGGTAATTAGCAGGATTGCAGACACAGCCGGCGCAAAACCGTGTGCCAAAGACGGCCTCCGCAGCAGTCGTTTTGTTCGCCGCTCTGTCGCACTTTTTTTTTTCTTTATCATTCCATAGAGATCGTTCTCTCTCTGTATTTCCATCCCTCGAACTCCTGTGGGTGTCCCGCGCCATTGTTTTTATACGGTGCCGTGTCGCATTAAGGGACTTCTATTAAGGTAGACGGCAACAGCACACATTGCCGCTGGCACAGCACCGGTATCGGGCGTGGCCAAATTAACGACACGCTTGTTATCTTACCGGGCCGGGCTAGTTCCCACCTATACAGTTCGATCGGTGTACCGAGCGACGGTGCGCTCCCTTCGTGACTACGTACGAAACGAGCCGCGCGAGTATGAGTACACGATGAAACACACAAACGTCCTGCGCCTCAGCTGGCTGGGCGAGTGTGAAACGGAGTTATCTTGCTCTCGTAGGTGATTGCCGTGCTATCGGGCCGCCAGCAGAACGAGGATCCTTTATTATGTACACACGTACAGCGCACATGCCACCCCACCCATCGATTGCTCGTATGCAATTCCACGGATACACGCGGCTCACTTTGAGGACGTGCACGCTTCTCAGGAGTCGGGAAAACATTCGCAATTCGCAGGTAGTTGGCGGAATTAGCCTGAGGGCTTTTGATCGTAATTGCACCTTCTTTCAAAATGGAATAAAACGTTCGTCGGTCGGCACGTATTTCCTAGCAGGTAGTTAAGAGGAAGAAGAGGACGAAAAGAATTTCAAGTTTCGTTTTTGAAAGACCACCAGTCGCTAATATGGACCACCACTTCCTCTCGTTGCAACAGCGAAGTTGTCTCAATTGCTGTAAAAACTTCAAGCTCCGAAGAAACTTTAATTCAATTCTCAGTGTCCGAGGTCGTAGCGACATATTCCTGGGTGAGGTGAATCGTTAGCCTACGCCTGTGGTCCGTGTTACCAAGGGACCAAGATGGACCGCCGTGCAGAAATTGGAGACAAAGCTGTGCAAACCCGACCGCGCAACAAAGTGGTCTCGTTGCCCATAACGGTCTCGTACGAAAAGAATAAAACGTCCCTTGACCGGCACGTATTTCCTAATGGCCAGTTAAGAAGAAAATAATGAAAACAGTTTCGTTTTTGCAAGACCACCAGCAACTCGCTAATATGGACCACCACTTAATCTCGTTGCAACAGTGAAGTTGACTCAATTGCTACAAAAACTTGAAGTTCCGATGAAACCTGAATTCTCAGTGTCCGAAGTAGTACCGAGATATTCCCGGGTAAGTCGCATCGTTAGCCGACCCCTATGTTCCATATTACCGAGCGAGTAAGATGGACCACCATGCAGAAATTGGAGACAAAGCTCTACAAACCCGACCGCGCAACAAAGTGGTCTTCTTGCCCATAACGGTCACGTACGATCGGATAGCGACGGCGTTCGACTATCGACTCAATTAAATTTCAAAGTAAAATTAGGAGCCGAAGTGCATACTTCACCGAGGCGTCGAAGATCGACGATCCCGTGGGGCAGAGACGCCGTTTACTCCATGCAAAACGCGAGGATTAGCTGTTGGATGTACACGCACGGTTTTGTCGAAGGTGGAATTGATGCAGCGGCAGATTCAAAGTGTACACGTGAGTTTCGTTGAGAGCTTCGGGGGGCTCTCGGAAACTTCGCCGAGGGAAACAGCGATCCAACGCGGTTTCTCCGTCTCTCACCTTTGCCTCTTACGGTGGGATGTTAATGCTATAGCTATTAACACTATAGCGCAGTGGCAAACTGGGCGAACCGCGATGGCTGTAAGCTATAGGAGAAGTCCGTAGCCGAGCGGCGTAGCTTGTCGGCCGTCGAGTTTGGTCAGGTGTGTCCGACGAACGCACTAAATCCACGAGAGTTACGTGCCGTTCGCGAATAAACGTTTCCGAGAGATTCATGGGGCAATTCACGTGGTCTTGATATTGTTAGGCAGCGGGAACAGCAACAGCGGGAGCAACGGCGTTGGCGGCTGCTTCGCTGCGGTGAAGAGAGCCGCGCTCACCGGCGTGTACGGAGAGAGAAGAGGAAGATACGGAGGGATGGAGAGCCAGAGAAGGCGAAGTATATAGGGGGAGCATGGAATTATCTCACCGTGAATACGGAATCACGTGCCGTTCATCTCTCGCCACCGGTGGTCACTCTACCGGGAGTGAGGGAGAGACCGATACGCTCTTCCAACAGACTCTACGGTTTACCCTCCACGTCCGCTAAAGGATATATATATATTTCGTCGAACGTTAAACAGTCACGGAGATCTATCGATAAACCGCTCAATCCCGATTAAGCTATGCAGCAGAGTGCAGAGTACGCGGACGGGGCCCTATTGCTCTCACAATCGACTCGCGTCGATCCTTACAGCTCGAGCCATTCAACGGGTGTACCGTATGGGAGAGTGATTAAAAGATAACTCTACCCGAACCGTCGTTACTGCTGACCGCTCACGTGCGTCCCCTTAAATCGACCATAATTGCAAACGCATACTGTAGCGAACACGTTGAGGAATTCTCCGATAGTATCCTCAACGATTCGACCTCCCTGGTAGAAATTTTAGAAATTTTAGTATCCTCAAGTTAAGCACATAAAATACTTGGCAAACATGTAAAAATCTATATGTTGACCAATAACAGAATACGGCCATCGTATCATCATAAATTGCAACAAAAAAAACGGCAATCAAGAAAGTAAAAACATTCGTCGTCACATTCGTGACACATATCCGTCATCGCGATGATCGGGTTCACCCACTAGTATCCTCAACAATTCGACCTCCCCTGGCAGAAATTTCAGAGCGTTACAGCAGCCCTGGATAAGTCCTGGCAAGGCTCCGACCAGGTCCCGGTGTGACGCTCCAAAATATCTGCGAGGCTCGTTAACAATCTTGTTCATGAGGTTGGTCAATTCAACGATATGTACAAAGAAAGAGTATGACATTTTGTTGAACACTCTTATCTTGAGGCTGTAACAGTAAAATGGTGCTTGAAAAAATCTGAGGTTGTCTTTTTTTAGACTTTGGGCACGTGGGCTCTTCATTGTTTCATGGTGGCGGAATGCAAGAGCTTATGTTGAATCACTCTCTACAGAGTAAACGTGGTAAACATGGCTCGGTCCATATATCAATGATTTACGTGCTAGTCGGTGTGGGTCATATTCACCACTTTTACCCCGCGCTCCGACGGTGCATAAGAGACTTTACCACCGGGGAAGAGATAATGATTTCATCGGCAGCACCATCCAAGGACTTCGTCGTCTCCCCGTGTGCACTTGGCCTCGCTCGGTTAGCGGACTTCCTCCGAGCAGCCGTTCGATATAGCGGAGCGTGAGGAGGATATAAGCACTTTAACATGAACACATAGAAGCATGTTTGTAACACGCCGCGATATCCTCTACTATGTATGGACCTTATATACGTACCGTGGATACATGTTACATTTAATTATAGGCTCGTTATACGACGCACGATTAAACGGTCTGACGTGCACGGTCTGCTCGTCAGTTATTATACACAACGGGAGAGTCAAGCAGATCATAAAATAATTTTATCTCAGTCTGTCTCCGATCTAATCTGTCATAGAATCTTCTGGGGAATCTGCGCGCTCCGCAGAAAATACTTTATATTTCCTTTTTTTACCCGTTTCCATAAATTTTATTAGTAACCGTCTTCGGAAGTTAATGAGAAGGAGACGTGCGAGTGTCGATTGTAAAATATTGAGAATTTCCAATGGGGCGATTCATCATTAACTACGCTATATTTAATTGAATTCAAGATTAAAAGATGCTTTACTATGTTTTGACCGTATAAACGGACTGTGTATATATTTTACATGTAATTATAGGCTCGTTACTCACGATCAAAGTCTGCACGCCAGTTATTATGTGCAAGGGGTGAGACAGGCCGACTATAAAGTAATTTTATCTCGTTCTGACGCCGATCTAATCTATCATCGTATCTTTTGGGGAATCTGCGCACTCCGCAGAAAATAGTTTATATTTCTTTTTTCATTTTAATCGAACACTTGACTTTTATTTTTTTTAGCCGTTTCAATAAATTTTATGAATATCCGTCTTGGAAAATCACTAAGAAAGAGACGTGCAGGTGTCGATTGGAATATTGTGAACATTTCCAATAGGGCGATTCATCATTAACTGCGCCATATTTAATTTAATTCTCAATTAAAAGATGCTTTACTACGTACGGACTGTGTATGTATTGGACATTTAATTACAGGCTCGCCATACGACGCACGATCAAAGTCTGCACGCCGGTTATTAAACGCGATGGCAGAGATAAGCCGACCATAAAATCATTTTATCTCATTCTCTATCTGGCTCTGAACTAATCTGTCACAGAGTCATCTAGAGAATTTACGCACTGCGAAGAAAATGGTTTGTTTCCTTTTAAATTTTAATCGAACGCTTGAGTTTTATTTTTCAATAAAATGTATGAATATCCTTCTTTGAAAGTCACTAAGACAGAGACGTGCAGGTGTCGATTGGAAAATAGTGAACATTTCCAATAGGGCGATTAATCATTAACTGCGCCACGTTTAATTTAATTCCCACTCGATCTTTTTTCTCATTTCCACTTTCTCTCATTTGAGGATAATAAATAGATCGCATCTATGTTTCCTTCGAATCTCACCATGCCAAACTAGGCCAGTTTCGGTGTGCGGGTGTCAATTGGAAAATAGTCAAAATTTCCAATAGCCCACATTTAATTTAATTATAATGTAAACTCAAAACTTTAAAATAATTTTTACACTCTTTCTCTCTCGTTTTGGGATCCTACATAGATCGTATCCAAGTTTCCTCCGAATTTAACTATACCAAGCCAGGTCAGTTTCGTCGTGCGGGCCTCGATGTAGCGGTAAACAACTCGAAGATATTAATCCGGGCGTGTGGAACAGTCGGGAATGGAGATAGTCGGAGGAAGAGGGCTCGCGGGAGTTCCATGTCAGGTGCTGTACGCTCCGGATATGGGCCATTCGAAGAATTTCCAATTGGGTAAAGATTTGCTCTCTCATCGTTGCGCAGCCGGCTCTTATGTGCTATCTCCAAAACCGATATATCGCGGATTCTCGATCGTGCTGCATATTGTGAAAGCTTGCCCGCTTGTGTACGAATGGTTTACTTGTGTGGCGAATGGTTTACTTAAAATTTGTACGATCCGGCGGATGGACGAGCTTCCGGGAGATCGGAAGATAAACGGGAAGCGAGGGGTCGAGTTCATACGAGGGCTTCCCAGGTTTAGGGAAACAAGGGATCGGTCGAAGACGACTCGATTAAAAACATCGACATAAGGGTAGCTGGATTGTCCGAACGATCTCGTAAGACCGTGCTCTTTTCCATCTCGAGATTTCGCCCTCTTATTCCCTTTCCTACCCCCCCCCCCTCCCCTTTGGGTCCATCGACTCAGGAATTGGAGGCTTCTAAATTTTACAACCTAATAGCATTACAAGCATCGTCCTCGGGGAAATCTCTCGATATCCCTTGTCCCGGCTTCGATAACATCCAGAGCTCCATTCTCGGGGTTCCCGCCGGCTCATTCCATGTACGAGTGGAGATAGAGACACACCGGTACGACTACCACTATCACCGCTACTACTGTAATATTGTAGTCTGGCGAGGCACGCAGCAACTAAAGATCCTGCCGTTCGAGAAACTTGTCCTCTTGTCCGAAGGAGTTTAGTACACGCGAACATACGAATTCGACGACTATCGGAAACTTATCGTGCTTGCTTTGTCGTTGATGTTTGAAACAAAAGCAAGATGGATACATAAGTAGGGAACCGTAAGCGTGACGATTAAGGTTGCGAAACGCTGATGTATTGTGAAAATAGTGAATATCGTGTTTAGTACGCTTCACTGTATAACAATGTTGTTTGGAAATTAATGAACGATATCGGAAGCTTTTTTTTACATAAACTGTTTCTGAAGTTTAAAACACATGTGGACTGCAATTTTACATTTTTCATAATTATTTTATAACTTTGAGAGCCTTTCTTTATTCACCGATGAAATTCCTTCATCAACAGACAGGTGTAAATTTTAAAGGGAAAGTACTATCGAATGTAGAGCATCTTTCAAGTAAAAGAATGAGCCGCGATACATCAAAATCGAGCAAAGATTACGGATTAATCTTTGAAAAAAACTGAACGAATATGCACTTTTTCGAAAATTCACACAAACCAGTTAATATTTTTGCAAATCCATTGCACTTGATGTTTTCCTAGATTAAAGACATCTGCCACAATACAAATAACCATTCGCCATAATCAACAGATACGTAAAAGTTTGGATAAACGACAAAAAATGTACAACTCATTTAATTAATGTAAGCGCTGCAACCTCCTCAAAAACATCTCGAAGTGCACGTGTACGCGCATCGATCGTGTATCGAAATTGATGAAAAGCCGGCCGAAAAAAGTTGCGGACATGAAATAGTTTACAGAGCGGGCTTCGGGAAAGAGAAACAAAAAATGTATCGAGAAATGATAGAGGAAAACCGAGGGAGTTCCTGCGTAAAGGTATTGGGGTATTGGGGAGGGGAAAAGAAGAGGAAAAAAAAGTAACGCGATGTCTCTCGAGAGCGGGCGAGAGACCCACGTTCAAAATAGAGGAGGATATTTGACGTTGATTCGAGGTTATTCGCGGTGTTGCCGTAGGTCTCACTGAAATGCGAAACATTTCGCGGCTGGTCTGTTCCGCGTGGGATTCCGAGAGAGACCCGGGCGAAACTTTTATTCGGTCTTTCACGCGACATCGCTCCGGAGAGCCTTTTGCACAACTTTTTCCTTTTGTATGTTTTCTGATACATTATATATTTCTTTCGGTCGACTTCGCCGTCGGGCGCGTGCTTATTCTCCGAGTTTCGAATGTAGCACGATCGACGTGGCACTTGGCCGCTTTTCCCATTTTCGTTCGCGTATCGCCCGTTCGCTTCGAGCGATCTTCCGTTATTTTCTATGTGTATTGTCTTCCGTATCTGGACTTCTCCATGGACTTGGGAAACACAAATGTCGCGTGTCCGACGATGAAATTCGAGAATATCTTCGGTACCGCGTCTGTAACATCGTGAGTTTGCGCTTGCGTCTCTCACCGTTATCTTAAGATTGTGTGAAATCCGGCGGTCGGTAACGTAGAGGAGACCGGGGCAAAACGGGATAATGAGACAAAACGCACTTCTCCAATAACTTTTGGATGGTGGCGATGGTGGTAGGTCGGGCAAAACGGGTTTGAAAACCCGGATCTATCGTTGGGACAAAATGGGGCATCCAAAAATCATTGGAAAATTGAGTTTTGTCTCATTATCCCGTTTTGCCCCGGAGTGCCATTTAGCCCCGCGCTCCTCTATCGGCTGTCTTATTTTCTGCGAAACCACTCAATTTTCGGGAAATAAGCAAACAGTCTTTCATCAGTGTGACTGCTTTCTGCGAAAACCTAAATTGCTCTTGTCAAAAATATTGACCGTGTTAGAGGAAACCGAGAAAGCGAATCGTTAGCGATTGAGCTCGGGCTGGATAAGAGGATTTTGATAAGAACAGATTATCCTAATCGTGCCATTGTCATCAGGATTATAGTTACATAAAAGCACTTTTATAAACGACGACCTAAATTCCTCTCGTCAAAGATGTCGACCGTATTGGAGAAAATAGGGAAAGCGACTCGTTACAGCTCGGGTCGAAAGAGTCGAAGTATTTCACTTAGCACATAACTCTGAAACGCTCATTCACATCCGTTCTCGCTCACTTTTGAGCTATGCGTATAGTATTCTAGCAGAATGCAATAACAGTTGGGGAACGCGACGCAAATTAATGAAGAAAAATGAAAATTTACTATCGAAGCGAAAGAACACATCTTTTCTCAGTCGTAGCCGCTTCGGTCGAGAATTCGATACACTAGAAGTTCCTCAGAAATAATTAGGATGGCTCCGATTTTATCTGGAACTTGAAAATGGAGTAATGAAAATTTAGTTGTTATTTGTCAGAAAAAAAAGACTTCATTGTATTTTTCGTGGGACTTCCGGTTAGTGAATAGAAGATCGAAACGGCATTTTTTTTTAAAGTAAAAATGTATATTAACTAAAACATTTATAGTTAAAAAATTATAGTTAAAAAAAGGGCTTTTGGAAAAGAAAAAAAAACTGTCGGAAGTGTCATCTGTCGGGCTTTAATGTTCCAAGTAAACTTTCGTGTCGATGAGCCTGAAAGCCGGGCGCGCGGCGTCTCACCAGCCCGTGCCAGATTCTGAACGACTCGAGTTCGTCGACAGGCCACAACGAACAGGCTTAACCCATTAAAGGTACAACTCGTGTCTCGAACTCACACTCAGCCGTTGATACTGCGTCGCGGTGCTCGAAGAAATGTGTGCTCCAACTGGAGTTGCGTAGCGTTTCTAGAGTGTAAAAGGTCGACGATGCGACATAAAAATAAATAACAATAAAAAAAATGTGATGATAAAATAGCTTTCAGAGTTGTTTTGACACAATATTAGCTCAACCGTCGGCAACCGTATTTTTCTCCAACAGGAGTAGATATTATTTACACCCCATCCTATCAACACAGAATTTTTTTTTATACTCTCAGCAATCGCGCACGATGTGTCCCGCGCGTTAATTGCAAACCTACATTTTGCTTTCAATCTGCACAATTTAATGGATCCAATGGTCATCGTAAAATGTATCCACGTTGGAAATATTTTCCTCCTCGCTTTCGATTCGATATCTCGCAATGAACAAGTAATTTCCGATATCACAATGTTTTACAGATTTGAAATCTCAGTTTTCGACCGGAAGTGATGTTGTATCGGAAATACGTCACTTTCGGTTCGAGGATCCAATTTTTCGACCGGAAGTGACATCGTACCGAAAATAGGGGAGACCGGGGACAAAAGTAACAAAAATCCTTTTTTATTTTTTTACCAACAAACCCGAGAGTCTAACGCTTCGGCATCCAATGGTGTACCGTTAACCTAGTCTTAGGTATTTAGTTAAAAAATTTCAAGCAGAAAGTAGCACGGAATTGCGAACACCGCCCCTTTAAACACAAACAAAATTCGGTAAGAA
>JAPYZD010003194.1:0-13680 GCA_030522725.1 Ichneumoninae sp. B BG-2022a
ACCAAAGCAAATTTTTCGAAAAAAACCGTTCGGTCCGTTTTCGGTTTCCGCAACAGAAAAAAGACCAAATGCCAACAAAAAATGTACAGTCCGTTTTGTTGTTTTTTACGGTCCGTTTTGTTCCCCAACGGACGGATCCGTTTTTCGGTTCGTTTGCAGTCCATCAACTTGTTAGGGGAGCAATTTATCGAGATCAACGGTAATTAATTTTCGTTTGTTACAATTTTAGGATACTCGGTCATGCATCGTTCAACAAACTTCTCGGAGCGGCTTTGGAGGATGTTCAGTTCGTGATAGACCTGCACAACGAGGCAGTCACCCATCTCATCGACATAGTTCTCGATCCCGAGGCTCTCATGTACACGGATTTTCCCCCCGAGTTCAAGATGTTTGTCAAAAGAGAATTCAATCTACCGTGCAGCTACGAGTACTTCGATGCCTCGTGGAAGAGGAACGATCGAAGAGAGAAATTGGAGCGGATAATGAACGATCTGCTGCTACCCAAGTGGACGTAAGTCTCGCAACTGTGGTTTCGTAATTTTTCAATATGTCACAGACTATCCGCTCCTAACTGTGGAATGTTGTACAATTTTTTTTTTCTTTTTAAACGTAGATTCGACTGGCCGATCGACGACACGTTGGAGCTCCACAAGTGCGTCGTGCGCTACTGCCAGCAGACCCTCAAAGATTCTAATTACAACACCGTCTCGTGCAACATATTGAGTAACGTTCTTCTCATGCCTCGCTCCGCCTGCAAAACGAGTTTCATACAGGTGCTGCTCGAGATTCTCAAGGAAAAAATTCGTCATCTGAAACCCGACGTTCGAGTCGTTTACAACAAGAATCACATTAAGCACTTCAGAACCTTGCCGTGGTGGTTCAAGTCCGTCACTCTTACGAGTTACAACGAGGACACGAGTCACTCGGGAACCACCGACGCGGCGGCTGCGGACGAGAGTATGATTACCGAGGAGTCCTTCGACGTGCGAGAAAGCGATGCCGACATCGATGAGCTCGTCAGAGAGTACTTCGTAAAATGCTACGACAGTATTAACGAAGAGGCAAACGCCTCGGAATCGCTCAGCAAGGAAGCCCACAAGCAGGCGTCCGAGTTTAGCAAGCTATCGGAAACGTTCGAGAGAACTTTGGCGGAACAGAAATCGCGCAGCCGGATATTGGAAGAGAAACTGGCCGCGGCGATGCGAGAGAACGACGACATCGGCGCCCCGTAGCGTGGCTCTTTCTTCCTGAGCGAGACAAAGCCTCGGAAAGCCGTCTACGCTCGTCACTGACATGTAAATAATGGCCATATCGTTGTGTATTATATTTTGCCACTATGACAAATAAGACAAATGTTTTTTTAATGAACAACAGCGTCTTTTTAATGAATGCGCGTCGATCCCACTTCCCGTTTGAGCATGGATCGGGAAACAAAAGTTGAGCGACGACGAACTATGATGAATCACCAATGCGCCGCATTCTCGTGTGTGGCGTGTACAATCTAGAGTAAACAAACAATAATTGCATCGTCGATCAGCGCGGAAATCGCGCGAGCGACGAAAGAAGAGACGCATTAGATTAAGTGCATAGGTTTACTGCGCTTAAAGGTTTATCTTTATCGGCGAAAGTACCGTCGTCGTACTAATGACTTTATTGGTAATTGAAGTTCGTCGGAGTTCAGTCGAATGGATTGGCGAAACGGAGTCGTAGTCCCGTCGGATTCGTCAGTAGTTGGCGAGACACTGAGCGGATCAGTCGTGTCTCCCGTCTCTCGGTCGGTTGACAAGCGCGCCTGCGAGTCACCAATGACGCGCGCAGCTCGGCAGCAGCCAGTCTTGTGTTGTGAACAGAGCAGGAAGCCAATTAATATGTCACGGTCAGCTGAGATCCATCCACCGAGTAGTTTTAGTACGCCCGAAAAAGTGTTGTTTTTTTGAACGGATGCCGAGTCTCGCCGTTAAGTTTTAATCTCGTAAATTGGCCAATATGGTGGAACCAATTTTCGACTATCAATTCCGTCTAATACTCATCGGCGACAGTACAGTTGGAAAGAGTTCTCTGCTGAAATACTTCACCGATGGCAAGTTCGCCGAGGTACGCAGCAATCGCTACGTTTTTTCATACGCTCGAAAAACAGGAAATATTTCGCAATCGACGGGAATAGCCAAGGTGTCTCTCGCGATTTAGGGCTTCCCAGGGCTTTCGTTTATTTACGGTTCACCGCGTTGAGAATTTCAACTCTCCAACATCGAACGCATCATCGAAGCGTGACGAAAAAGAAATTGTCCTCGGCGATCGGCCAATTATCACGAGGATACAATTTTTCTCTTTTTTTGGTTCTATAATATTTATTTATCTACGTGACTCATCGAAAGTATCGCTTCAAACACGCAATTACGTCGCACCGTTGGAGACGATTTCGCGCCTCGATCAAAATACATTAATAATTGACTATTCATTCCGTTCGGACTGCAATTTCGATCTCCGTGAGGTTAGGTTCGCGACGATTCTACGCAACAATAATATCTCTTCTTTTTGCAGCTTTCGGATCCTACAGTGGGAGTGGACTTCTTCGCGCGTCTGATAGAGGTTGAGGATGGCACGAGGATAAAACTGCAGCTCTGGGACACCGCTGGCCAGGAGAGATTCAGGTTCATTGACGCTGTTGACCAGTGATCCACCGATTTTTTTTTTTGTTCAATTTTTAATGATTTATTATTTTCATTTTTTTTTCATACTTACAGGTCAATCACAAAGTCGTACTACAGAAACTCCGTCGGAGCTCTTCTGGTATACGACGTTTGCAACAGGGCTAGCTTCGAACACATTCCCCAGTGGATGATGGAGGCTCGCAGGCACATAGAACCGCATCGTCCAGTCTTTGCCCTGGTCGGCTGCAAACTGGATCTCGTCACGAATGGCGGTAGAAGAGAAGTTTCAAAGGAGGAGGCGAGGTCGTTCGCGGATCAGCACGGCGTTCATCACATAGAGACGAGCGCCAAGACGGGAGTAAACGTCTCCGAGGCATTTAGAACTGTCACGCAGGAGGTTTACAACAGAATCAAAAGCGGGGAGTACAAGGTGGAGGAGGGCTGGGACGGCATAAAGACTGGATTCGCACGACCCGGTGGACTGGACTTTAATCTGGTCGAGGCTGAGCCGGCCAAGAGCTCTTGTTGCTGAGGATATCGCGGTTCTCCGGAGAGAACGGCAGGAAATTAGGCGCACGAGTATCGTCGGTCTTATATGCGCGGGAGTAAAATTTTCGGAATCTTCGAATGTCCGCTACATTAATGGCGATCGATATCACTTTTAACGTTAACGTAGGATATTTTTTATCGTCCGTAGGCTATACGGACTATATAAATTCGCGTCGCGATGCCTAAAAAGGGTTAATCTCACAGTCTCTCTCGCTATAATTTCCTACCGCTCACTCCGAAAAAACACGGTGTAAAAGAAAGAGGAAGGACCACGGAGTGTATCCGAAGGCGGTCGGTAAAACAGGTAGACATTGATTTTTGTATATAGACTTTTTTGGAAAGAAAAAAAAGAATCGCAGATAAATTGAAGACATTATATAGAAGTACAAGTAGATTGAGCTTTAGAGTCTGTTGATTGTTTCTTCCTTTTTTTAAATTTGTTTCCTTTATCGTCAAAGATGCCAACGACATGCTGACTAATCATGATTTATACTACCACATATTTAATTCCCATGGCGGGTACGAAGTTCCGTCGTTAAGATAATGGAATTTAGCGTCAAATACGTAATGGTAAAATTCGCGTAGAATTTGCGAAAAATCAATTTCGCCGGCAAAGCGTTTTCATATGCCCAATTTAGCGATCGAGCCAATCCGGATAAAATACCGATCTGATAGAATTACAATATATGAATAGTAAATTGTTCATAGCTTTAAAACGAGAATGGTAAAAAGATATTTTATAACATACTTTCTACAAATCATACAAGAGCCCCTCCCTTTCCCCCCTCATGAAACTTCGTATTTTGTAAGTGTAAATACGTAGTAGCTTAAACGAAAATTTTTTAACTTATTTAACATGTATTTCGTATTTACGAGACGAATTTGTTACGAAGAGTAATTTTGTATCGAACTCGTATATTCGTTATGTCATATAATGGAAAAATCAATGTGTACAATCGGTAGATCGCTTTGTTTTTTCTTCATTTGGTCTATCACAGAATTGAATTCACGAAGCTCGTACATGGGGTTTCTAATCATGTAAATGGAAAAAGAAGATTTATTCACAAAATATACAATCTCGTAACAAGCGGAAAAATGTAGTTACATGAATCAAGTGTATATACTTATTGGGTAGAGTAATACATATATTAATCATCTCGATGTGTCTATTACGAAATAAATAATGCATAGATTAAAAATACCGTTTCATTATTTACAGATAGAGTTAAAAATCAGGAGTATTCCAGCGCAACTTATTCGTAGACGTAATTGTAAAAAATTTCGTGTTCTTTTTTTCGTTATCAAGAGAGACGCATAATATTTCGCCAGTGGCAAAACATCTTGCGACGCAGGTGAATTTATAAATCGACAACCAATTAAACGAACGAACTTCGGTCGAACTGGAAGACCCTGCATGATAGAACAACTGAGATTCGAATATTCATGAGACACAGTACGGCTCTTCAATTTATTTTAAACATATGGGACCTAAAAGAATTTTTGACACAAAAGTTGTACGAATTCTTAAGAAGTTACATTGCAAAAATTTTTATCGACTATGCGGTAGTTATCGACCGAAACAATGATTTACCGGTGGGGCCGAACGAATCGAACTAAATACGCTAATGAACATTGACTGTATCGCGTTGCAAATTTGTGAACGGGTCAGTTGAATTGTAATTCTCGATAGCTCCTCCTCCTTGTCCGTCTTTAGAAATATATTAGCTCCATCTTAGTGGATTCCCTCCCGCAGTTGGAATTATCGAGAAAAATTACCAGGATAATACGAGAGACAGAACAGCTCATGGTTTCAGCCTGCTCTGGCCCATCCCAATTTCGGGATCCGCGCCACTCTCAACTTCTGTAGTGTATATATATTTCTTATTTACGCTTGCTTTATGTGACTAGAAAAGTTCCTATCATTTTCATGAATATATATATATATATATATATATTTTTGGCAAGAAAATGCCTGATACAAATTTTATGAAATCGCTCTAAGAACTCTTGGTAATTTCGTTTTTCTAGCATGTGAGATGCGATACACGGTTGTTTACCTCGATGAAACCTTACTGCAGCGTGTTACTATCAGAGTTACCGCGTTTCCACAAGTGTCGCGTATTCTATTATTTACAAATTAATTTTCTTTTACGAACTATTTACAGTTGTGACGATAACGAGGGCCCGGGGGGGAGTTATCATGCACTAAAACTGCGGATACTCTGTATCGATTGATGTGGCTATTTGCAAAACAAAACAAAAATTATGCGCGCCGTTGCGGCCACGCAGTTATGTATGGTCTCGCCTTCGCAGACGACACCTTATCAAACAAGATTAGCGTAGGTCGAATTTGTATTTCCTGCAAATAGCCATAACACATATCCGTAATAACAAATAACACTGGAATATCTTATTTAATCGCTAAGTTTGGTCTTACCGCTACGATGCGTTTTTTTGACGAATAATCTCGAGCATATTTATCACAATATACTATGAGCTCGTAATTGCTGTACTTATTTTGTTCGTCTTCATGTTCAACGGTTTCTTGTTCATTTAATTTTCTTCCAAACGATACACCCCCAACGGTGGTAAAACTTTTATAATGCAACCGATCGTAAAAAAAATGTTCATCTCGTTAACGTGCAACTCTTTTTTTTCTCTCTTTTTTAGTCGTACAATACAGATCGCGAGTTTCACGATAAATACTATTAAACCCTCACTGTTCCTCGGACCATCGCGCTACTGAAGCAGTAAAGACAATATCGGATAAACTATATCCAATTTATATGGCAACGTTTACTTTCTCAATAATCTTTTCTTTTTTTTTCTTTGTTTTTGCATTACATGCATTCGAGCTTGGCTCTAGTATACAGTCGACAGAGTGTTCTCTCTTTCTCAAATAACACCTAAATCTTACGTCGCTACTGTTCGAGGGACTCGCAACCGAATAGCACGTACTCCTCTCGCGATAGCCAGAATGGATTTCCTTCCACGTACTCGGGCGGCGTTTTATCTGAGTGGAGAACACAGGGGGCATTGTTATACTTCCATTCATTCAAGAAAACAAATAAGATGATCAAAAAAAGGTGAAATAATTTGTGTTTAATGTCGGATCAGTTTGATCCAGAGCCTTCGCGAACGATAAGCATGCATTTTTTTCTTCTAATGTTCGCAATGATTATGTATTAGGGTGTTTCACAAAAAGGACATTTTTTTTTTATTTTGCTCCCACTTTTTTAAAGTCTAGATTTCGATCGCAAATTGAACCTCGCGAAAGGTGGTCCCTAGCAAAAAATTCTAAGGGGTGTCGAATTCGACGTTTGTACCCAAAAAATGCGGCACCTTTTAAACATAATTGTCAACGACCGCCTTTCGCGAAATGTTTTTTTAGATCGAAATATATAATTCTACGGAGTGGGAGATTAACTTTTTGTAATTTTTTGTAGTGAACCCAAAATACATATTTTTAATAATTTTTTTTGTTTGTAGTCTTTTGTGTTTAATATAAAAAATGGCAAAACGTTAACCTCCCACCCCATAGAACTGTATATATTAATTGATTAAAAAAATCCAGCGAAAAACGGTCGCTGACAATTAAGTTTGAGAGGTGCCGCATTTTTTGAGTTAACCGTCGAATGCGGCACCTCTTAGGATTTTTTTGCTTGGTACCGCCTTTTGTGAGGTTCAATTTGAGATCGAAATCTGTACTTTAAACAGGTGGGAGAAAAATTTAAAAAACAATACCTTTTTTTGAAACACCCTACTATGTATACTCGTAATTAATACTCACCGGGGTGTACGGCCAGGGACACGTACGTCGATCCCATAGCTACGTTCCAACTGTGAGTACCCGGGCAGCTTTTAACTTCGACGATAGCACTGTGTTCGGGCAGTATCTCCCGCAAGTCCTTTCTCAAGCGTAGCGCAAATCCCGACAGATCGGTATTACCGCCGGTGAGAAGTATATGCGAGAGGCAATCGTGCATCGTGTCCTCCGACAGGCCGCTCGTAACGTCCTTGATTATTTGTGGAAGACCCAGACTGACGTACATCATCTCAGGAGCAACGTATAATTCGGAGCCCAGCGAGACTTTCTGAATGAGGATAAAGCGAAGCTGCTATAAGAGCCAAATTCCCTTATTCACGATTTTTCCTTTGTATGTTTAATATCTAAAGTACCCAGAATTGTTTGTAATCGGCGTAACTGTCGACTCGGAGATTAATGTGCTCCCTTTTCGTCGGACCGCGTCTCAAATCTTCGTGCTCGATGTTGTAACTCAATCGACATCTCTCCTTGACCGCCATCGTATCCAAGTGCGATATCGGTATCTGATGACATTCCTTTGGTTGCCAGTGCATCGCTTGCTTCAGGTGATAGGCGACGTGCCATCCGCCGACGGGGAGCAATCGCCATCGTAGTGGCATCACACGTCCGCGTATCACAACCGCCACGGTGGTGCTCAGCGCTCCGCTGTCAACGACGATGCAAGTTTCCACGTCCAGCATCGCGCACGCTGCCAGAGGCTTCGGAACTAGACAAACCCTGTAATCGTAAAATAATTAAATTTCGTACCGTAAATTCGTCACTTCCGGTTTGAAAATCACATCTTGCGAATGAAAGTGACGTCATGCCAGAAGTGCGTCACTTGCGGTTTAAAAATTGAGTTCTTCGACCGGAAACACGTCACTTCCGGTTTCGAAAATTTTATTTTTTAACCGGAAGTGACGTCATATCGGAACTACGTCACTTCCTTAGTACAAATATAAATACAGTATTTTCTTTCCAAGCTGCGGCTTTGGAACGACCAGGCTTATTTTTTTCTCTTTTTCTAGTTATAAATAAATAACTAGAGCATTTACGTTTCGACCTCGGTCGAGGTCCTCTTCAGAATTATACTTTTCCTTATTTTATTCTTGCTGTTCTAATTTATCTTCTCTTCTATTTTTTGCTTTTTTTTCTCCCTGCTTCTTCCGTGTAGTTATGTTTTCGTTTATTTATATATAACCGAAAACATATTCGGTTATTAATAAATAACCGAAAACATAACTACACAGAAGAGGCAGGGAAAAGAAAGTGGAAAGTAGAAAAGAAGATAAATTAGAACAGCAAGAATAAAATAAGGAAAAATATAATTCTGAAGAGGACCTCGACCGAGGTCGAAACGTAAATGCTCTAGTTATTTACTTATAACTAGAAAAAGAGAAAAAAGAAGACTGGTCGTTCCGAAGCCGCAGCTTGGAGAGAAAATATTTTACAATCAGCCACAACAAACACA
The DNA here is from genome assembly GCA_030522725.1 of Ichneumoninae sp. B BG-2022a. NCBI lineage: Eukaryota > Metazoa > Arthropoda > Insecta > Hymenoptera > Ichneumonidae > Ichneumoninae sp. B BG-2022a. Next base: position 8,477 of record JAPYZD010003194.1, read on the forward strand.
AACACATAAATACAGTATTTTCAAAACAAAAGGATTGTAAATGAACAAATTAAGTTTTCCCTACCTCGCAACTTTCACCTCCTGAAATAAGTAATGCAACAGCTGTTTCCTGAGCGTAGGATGCATAGCGAGCGGTTCGCAGAACATGAGAACGGCGTTTGGCTTTCGAAGCGTGGTGGTCAGCTGCATCTGGTGAAACAGATGATCAACGAAGGTCTTCAGAACAGTGAAAGCGCCGTCGCTGAGAAGCGCCTCGGCGGGACTGACGACGTCTACATTGGGTATTCCCAGAATTTCAACGGTGTCTGTGCAATAGCCGTTGACGAGTTTCTGATAAAGCGGGTTTGGCCGAGTGTAAGAGGACGCGTCGTTTGGATGGGTCGCCAGTCTCTTCTTTTCCCTGTACAATTTTATCGGATTACAGAACACGCAGAAGGGACCGCTCGGCCTTGGAATTCTTGCGGTCGTCAGCTCCGACAGTTTCAACGATCTCAGCCTTTGCGCTATGGATTTGTGGTCAGGCTTGGTGCGTCTGCCGCTGCTGCCGGGAATGCTCTGAGTCTGCACTTGCTCCGAATAAGTTTTCCAATTGTACTTCGGTATCCCGAACAGGGAAAAATGCCTTCTGAGACCGAAGTGCGGAGTTATGACCCACGTGTACTTATTGCCGATCTCTATGACGACCCTCGCGTTAGATCCCTCTACACAGTTTCTCTGACAAGTGTAACCGCTGCAGTGATAACACTTCGGAAACGGAACGTTCTTGCCGAGCGTTATTACCATGTGCAGACGATAGCACATAGCTTTGAAACTCACGCTCAACAACTGGAGACACTTTATGTCGGGAAATTTGAACTGTACCTTTGAGATCAACTGAAGCCATTTCATTTTCCTGAAATAGACGAAAGTGATTATTGAAAGAAAAAAAAATGAAAAAAATAACAATGGTTCGCAGATCGCAAGGGGGAGGGGCGGGGTGAGGGGCGACGTGGAGATAAACGACGATAAACCGGAGTAGCGGACGAGAACGGGCGCGATAGAAAAACAAGAAACGTTAACTTTTGATCGGAGGAAATTTTAACGACCAGGATAACCTTAGCTCACCATAGATAATCGGTGTCCGACGTTTTTCGTAGATATTTACACGTACTGCCGAATGCAATTATGTCAGGAACGTCGCAGTAAAGGAGAATCTTAATCCATATTTCCTCGGGGAAGACAGCGGGATCCATTTTTGTTTGAGCTGTTGTTTGTTGCCCTCTCGTTTATATTTTTCAAATGAGACGATGAAAAAAAAAAAAATGAAAAATTCACGATCCTCCACCGACAACAAACCCGGGGGTTACACTACGGTTTCGTACACTGGCTTGATAACACTGCGAACGTTCTGACACTCCCCGGAAAATAACGAATACCAATACGCTAGTCAAGTTCAAGGTTACGTCAGGAAATTCCCTCCCAGCCCCGATTTATGAATGCCCCGCGCACTCCGCGCCCCGTTTATTGCCGGCCTCGACTGGTAACATTCGCGATATCGTTTTCGACGAGAAAATTCATATCGTCCTCGTTGTTGCGACATGATTATTTTCATTCGGGCGGCGCATGTATGCATTTTTATTTGAACGCTGTTTCTACAGGAAGGGAGCGGCGGTGTAGTACACTTCCTGTAAGACGTTCAATTATTGCGAAAGTAAGAAAAACACTTTTATTCATTGCTCCTCGAACGGCGTGGCATGTAATAAATAAATAATACTGAAGACACATAGGTGAGATTCGCAAAACATTGGCCAGCAATTGTTTCACGCAGCGGAGAGTAACGCTTTTATGTATGGATTATCGTGAGACAAAACTTCTTTCTTAAGTATCTCTATTTCCGCTTTCAGTGCCTCCTCGGGCAGAGATTTGTCGAGGAGTTTGCATTTTTCGGCGAATTTTTCGATCAGCTTGTCGCCCTCCTGAAATCGAGGGTTTATAAAAAAAAATTGTTTCGTTGATTTTTCGATTAATTTCAAAATATCGTGAATTTACCTTTATTATCTTCCTCTTTTTCTCTGGATTATCTGATCCATCGAAGACCACCCCTTGAAAATCCTCGAGTTCGCTCTGCTTTCGTTTGGCGAACTGCGAAACAAGCGGGTTTTTTTTAGATGCATAATAAAGTACGTTTGCGATTGCGGACTGAGGCGCAGCCTCGGTAGACTTATAGATTTACCTCGATCACCGGCTCGGGAAATTTGGCCATTTTCGCTACATGAATACCGAAACTCTGATCGCATATGCCCGGTTTTACAGAGTACAACAGAGTAAGCTTGTCGTCACCGACGATCGCCGTTACGTGACGATTCTTGACGGTAGGAACGTCCTCCGCGAGTCTCGTTATCTCGTGAAAGTGCGTGGCGAAAAGACAATAGGCTTTGACTTCTTTTGCCAGGTGTCTTTATGAAAAACAAAAAAAGAAAATTCATTCGGTAAAGCCCAAACTGATTCGACGCTAGTGCTTGATATTTTTAAAGCTTACTCTGCGATAGACCACGCTATGCCGCAACCCTCGTACGTCGATGTTCCCCTTCCGAGCTCGTCAATTATGACGAGAGAATTGCTTGTAGCCATCTGAAAAGTAATTTAAATTTATAAGAGAATTATAAACTTCAACTTGAATTGTAATGCGAAGCGGGTAGAAATTCATTTTCTTGTCTTTCTTATGTGGTTATTTTATAAATGAATGTTTTTGTTATCGATTCATACTTGTTTTTATAAACGAAATAAATATTTTAATAAATTGATAAACCATAGACTCACTCGAAGAATAGCCGCTGTTTCGACCATCTCCGTCATGAAAGTGGAGAGCCCCTTGGTTTGGGAATCGTCGGCGCCGACTCTCGCCAGGATGCAGTCGAGCAACGATATCGTAGCCTTGTCACACGGAACGAAACTGCCGATGTGAGCCATAAGCGCGACGACTCCCGCCGATCTGATGTACGTACTCTTTCCGCCCATGTTCGGTCCCGTTATTATGTAGAAGTGGGCATCATCTGAAATAGACGGTTCAATCGCTGTACCAAATATCGCCGTTCGCTCCTAAACATTAAAGCCGTTGAGCGAGATGCAAAATTGTGCGTACCTCTCTTGAATACGACGTCGTTCGCGATATAGTGGACGTTCTCCTGCACCTCGAGACACGGATGCCGAGCTTGAACCAAATTAAATTCGCCGGCATCGCTGGGGAGCATCTTTGGTCGCACGTAAGCCGTTTGTCCGTTGACCGCCGCAACGGCGAATGCCGTGAGAACGTCGAGAGCGGCTACGAGCGAGCCTATCGCTTTTACAGGACCGGCGTAGCCGGCTAGAGAAATATCGCAAAATTTATTGCAGACTCGTAATTGATCTCAGACCACGTTTTATCAACTTTACGAATCGACGAACCTGCAATTCCGATTATCTCCGTAACGACTGACTTCTGCTGCGTGGTGTACTTATCCCTGGCCGCGACATAATCCTCGTTGAGCTCGGTGAGCTTCGGGTTTCGGAATCTCACGCCGCTCTTGTTGGAATCAAGGATAGCGTAATTTTTCTTGTTGCGCAATACTTTTTCCTCCTTCAGCGATACGCGAAAGTAATAGCCGAACTGTTGATTCGATTCGATCTTCAGTGTCTTGCCGGCTTCGATCTCGAGATCAGCGGCCGCTTTCTTCACCTGACCCTGCATTCTTTCTTCCAGTTCGTCCATGGTTTCTTTGAGTTCTGTGAACGTAGAAAATATTCAACCGTCACGTTCCGCTCTACCTGGCACGCCGACTCACCCTTTAATTCGTCGTCGAAGTCCGGGCGAACCATAAAATCATTTTTCTCCGCTGCCTCGAGATCGATCGTCTGCTCGACCATCTGTTGATACTTGTCCATATCGTTGATGAGCTCCTTCAAAGGCTCGACGAACATCGCCGTCATCGCCGGTGTACCCGAGGCGGCCGATAGACTCTCCAGCAAGACAGGCAGATGCGATATGCAGAGATAAATTCTGAAAGTTTTATAGCGAGCGGTCAGTAAAGTAAGAGAGCGTTTGGATTTTTTTTTCCTTACGGCAGCTTCGTAAATCAATAAACTACCGACTTGTAACAATCTTGAAGTCCGGCCTTCTTCCTCGACAATTTCTTCGCCAATTGTTGCATATCAGGTACCCGTCTGAGATGATCGTCGCTCAGAGACGCCCTCAAGTTGTGATCGTTGACCAATTGTTCGACAACGTCGTGCCTCTCCTTTATCAGTGACAAATCGCGAAGAGGTTGTCTGACCCATTGCCCGATCAGCCTGTGTCCCTGAGCGGTCCGGCACTTGTCCAAGATACCGAGGACGCTGGTCGGCGCGTTACCAACGAGGGCAGGCTGCGAATCGGGTCGGGCCTCGATATTGAGAGCCTTTATCGCAGCCGCGTCCAGACGTATGTATCGCGATTGCTCGAGCCGCTTCAGCGCGAATTGATTTATGTTCCCCTCGTCGGATGTCAGCTGTTAAGTGCAATCGTTGCTAATAAGATATTTTTTTGCAGGATACCGACCTTGCACGGGTAGAGAATTAAAACACTGGACAGCGGGACTTACATCCAAATATTTTATAACGGCCGCCGTTGCAGCCATTGCGGACTTCAAGCTTGTCTCGGGCAAGACCTGAGCATTCTCTTGCTGTCCCTTCCCGAATTTTAATAGAGAATTCAGATCCTGGATTATCGAATCCGATGAGAATTCGTTCTTCTTTCTCAGCGTTACCATGACGTTGCTACGTTCCATGAGCTGCAAAAAAAATGGAACAATCGGTAAGGTAACGGTACCAATGTTCGGACACGTCCCAATCTTCGGAAACTCCTATGCAGATCTGATTTATTCCGAATTGAAATATTGAAAATCCATTATGACACTTGTAATCGTAACTGCAAACATTACATGATGCACAGAAAAAAAGTTACACAGGGTTTAAGCCTAAATTATTTTCTATTGTTGAATTCTGATAAAAGACCGACGATATAGTGCCCGAAAATGGTACAAGCATTACTACATACGCGAGCTTATAATCGGACAGTACGAAAAGGGTAGGTTGGCGAGTTTTCCACGTATCTTATCTTCATTATTGTTTCGCGTGAATATTATTGTTTTTATTGATTTAATTGATAAATCGCAAAGGAATTCTTTTAGTCAATATTAACTAAAAGTTCG
>JAPYZD010003195.1:0-17523 GCA_030522725.1 Ichneumoninae sp. B BG-2022a
GAAAAAAAAAAATCGATCGAGAAACGAGTTAACGAGACTGCTCTGTTCGAGACAGCGTGGCGGCCAGTGGTAACGGCGCGCTTTGGTCGGACGGTGGTAACAGACAATTCCATGACGAAACTATTCGTGGTTTTCTCGACAAGGGCAAGGCGAACCTTGTTTGGTGAGCCGCGGGGTCAAATAACCAGCGTTCACCGACGTCTGGTTTCGTACGACGTTTGAATTCAATCCCAACACCCCGTTTATTCTATTCTGGTTCGAACGAACAAGTTCTTGCGAGCCCGAGACACGTGGCTCAAGAGATTGAAGAAATTCCCATGACTTCAGAGCAAACTTGTCTCTAGCGTTGCCGCGTACAGATCGGCTGGTCCGTAAATTCGGCGCATGACGCTGAAAATCGCGTACATTGATTGCGATAAACGCGAACCTAGGGTAAATGTGGTGAATATGACCCGGTCCGTATATACCATTGATTTACGTGCTATAATCGGGGTGGACCATATTCACCACTTTTAGCCTATATTTTATCAGCAAGGTCGTAAGGTTCAAGTAGCGGTGGCAAATTGGAAATTAAACGGACGGATAAGACGAGTGAGAACAAAACGAGCGGTGGACGTGTGAGCTGGCAGACCTTGTGCGCTGAGAAAAAATTACATAGTTAACGCAACAATACTGACTTTTTACCATAAAAATAGTTACCAAGGGGAACGTCTCCATACTATAGTTACGACAATCACAGAAAATCATGGTTGCAACCATAATTATAGTTTAATCAATTGAATATATACTATCAGAAACTATCTATATAGATGTTCCTCCTGGGAACTATTCGTTATAGTAGGAAACACTATCCTTTTTCTCAGTGTGCCTGATCGTGCGAGAAGGCGTTCGGTACTCACCCATTCTCAGTCCATGACGCTGAAATCTCGTAGGGGAGAGCGGGGCAGAATGTGGCAACGGGGCAAAACGGGGTTTTTGAGCAAAACTAAATTTTCCAATAATTTCTGGATCGGACAAGGTGCCAAAACTGGGCAGAAGAGTCTGATGTATCCGATAGGCCGAATTCGGACATCCAAAAATTATTGGAAAATGACGTTTTGCCCAAAAACCCCGTTTTGCCCCGTTGCCCCATTTTGCCCCGCTCTACCCTACATTGATTGCGATAAACTCGAAACTGGGGTAAATGTGGTGAATATGACCCGGTCCGTATACACCATTGATTTACGTGCTACAATCGGTGTGGACCATATTCACCACTTTTAGCCTATATTTTATCAGCAAGGTCGCAGTTCAAGTAGCGGTGTGCAAATTGGAAATTGAACGGACGGATGAGACGAGTGAGAACAAAAACGAGCGGTGGACGTGCGAGCTGACAGACCTCGTGCCTGATCGTGCGAGAAGGCGTTCGGTACTCACCCATTCCCAGTCCGTTCCTTCATCTATCCGTCTTGGTTCTTTCTATACAGTACGCTGATTTTGTTTTTCTCTCTTCTGTTTGCACCTTCGTGCAGGGTATACTTATACCCGTCTTATTCATTTTTTCCCCTCGAACCCGCACGGCCGCGCGTTGCTTGCCGAAGTTCTCCACACCGCGATTCTTATTTAAGCCGTCTTTTTTCCCCCTGCCCACTCGTCTCTCTCTCCTCTTCGAGCAGTCTTCGATACGTGCCTACCTTACGCACTTCGGACGCGCGTTTAATTTAATTGGTATCGACGCCCCGGCAACGCTCCTCGCTCGCTTACCCGACTGACCGAAACGATATTGGATGCGAGGCAACACATCCAGGATCTCTGGTCAACTGTCGATTGGCCACTTTTCGTTATATCGATTCATTCGACAAAAGTATATGTTTAGTCGCGAAGGCGAAATAACGCCCGGAGGTATTTACACCGTTGGCCTTTTTTCCGTTGACAACGAAAACCAATTTCACTTGGGTTTCGCACACTCTCTTCCCCGAAGTCCGTGTGGTCGAGGTTGTTCTACTTGTCTGTCATTACTTTGTCGTTCCAATGCAATTATCGCATATCGGGTTTGCGGACGTCCTTCAAAAAATTGCATTCAATTCTCCTCAATTTTTTTCACGCTATGCTGCAACATCTATATTGACCATAAACGTTTACCGGCGTGTCGTCACATGCCGGTGGCAAAGTAACAAATTGGTGGTTACGAAGCATCGCCCAGCGCCGAGGTAATTACCATAAAATATCCGAGCGGATTTGTCGTCGGGCCTTAGTTATGAAATCCAAAAGGGTAATCGAACATGAGTACATCCAAAAGGGTAATCCAACATGGGTCAATCCAAAAGGGTAATCCAACATGGGTCAATCCAAAAGGGTAATCCAACATGGGTAAATCCAAAAGGGTAATCCAACATGGGAGTTAAACTCTTTTGACTCTCATTCGTCATGATCTTCTATATTCTATTTAGGGTAAAAGTGGTGAATATGGCCCACCTCGATTAACACGTAAATCAATGATATACGGACCGGGCCATATTCCCCACTTTTACCCTAATCACGTTTCTCGTTTGGATTCTGGTTGAATTTATTTTATATAGTAATAACAACGATCGCCGTATATTTCGAGGGAAAATACATAATTTATCAAGTAAAGTCTGAAGGAGCCCGGTTCCCGAGTGTGACCGAAACTTTCGCGTTTCAAGGTTTCACGGGAAGTTTTGAGGGGACGACGAGAGGCCCGCGCGCTGAGTTGTTAACTTGGTATCGAAGCGCGGAGGAGCTCCTTCGCGAGCGTTGAACTTTTGCTTCGCCATTCTCCTCCACGTTGCGGTTGTCGAGACCGAGATCTGGTATTACGATCAATGAGTTTGGGCTGGAGCCATTTTCCGAGCATCATATTAAGGTACATGTCGCTTAAACGGCGATTACACTGCCGCGTCGTTTGTTACGCAACCGGAGTGGCTATATAACGAAGAGGAAGCGGAACAGACAGGAAGAAGAATAAGATAAAAAAAAATATGTGCTTGAGAAGAGTAACGAGATGGAAGCCGGAACATAAAGTGGGCTGCGAGTGAACGAAACGGTGGGACGGGCGAAGAAGCTTGGTGATCACTCGAGGAGCGAAGCTCGACTGGAGTGAGCGAGGCAAATAAGATTGCCAGGATATACTACATCGAATATACACACACAGAGACGGCAGTAGAGAACAATGTATGAGGAGTCACGCTTCCGCAGACATTCAGAATAAACGATACAACGGTTGGCCCTTCGAGGAAAGGTCATTAGCCAGTTTTTGGCGGATCTCCCTACATTAGACTGAGAAACAAAATTGGTTGGATTAACCAAAAGACGCGGTGACATACGTTCAAAGCTGTTGTTTGTTTGGTACAAATAAAGCATTCTTTGCTAAACGATTATATGCGTCAACTTATTCAAAATTTGTCGATTGAAACAAACATTTTTGTTGTACCAACCAAGTAGACCTTTGTAAGCGTTCTTGGTTGTTGAATAATACTCACTACGTAATTCAATAACTTTAATTAACTCTCTCAACGAATACAGATCTTTCCGTTCCAGTTGCTGAGGACCTACTAACTGAATTTTATCTCCCGGTTCTCTTTTATTTTTAGATCTTCAAGCGTTAGTTTTATTTTACTATCGTTGTACTACACCTTTGAACGTACGTCACCGCGCATTAGCTTAATCCAACAATTTTTTTTCCTCGGTGTACCGACGGCCTAATATGATTCAAGTGCTCATCACTGCGGGATGAAAACCACGGATAGATTGCCAACAACGTATGTTTCCAGCTACACTAAAAAAAAATTTGCTTGCGGGCTGCCGAAGAAAAAAATGTTTGATTCAATTCTACTATCAATTCTTGCAATTCCATATGATATTGAAACAACGACAGCAAGACTGTCAAGGTGACATGTTATCGTTTCAATCCGGTATGAAATTGTACGAATTCAGAGTAGAATTGCGCAAGTAAATTTTACTTGATTCAATGATATTTTTTTTTCTGTGTACCTCCCTTTCCCTCTTGGGCCCCGACGGAAAGGGAAATTAAGCGTAGGGTCGGAAGGATCCGCGCACGACAGCTCCCTGCTAATCGGAAGATCTCCGGAGACCGCCGAGGAAGGCAGTAAAAGTACCTAAAAGAAACGTTTCACATCTTTTAAACGCGACACGAGATTTCTTCTCGTTTCTGGCTCGATGCCCTCCCGCCGTTGCTTAATTATGCCGTTGGATCGTAAGTTGCGAGTAACTCGTCGTGACGAACTCGCATGCAATCTTGGATTATGATACACAAACTTGATAGAAACAATCTTCTGCGGAGCACTTCCCTCTTATGCAAATCATACAATTTACCACCGGCCAAGTTGAAACGCGCATTCGTGCCCGTTGGTTATGTATACAATTATAAATAATCAATTATACCTAGGTATAATGAATACCAGATAGAGTGTACAGAGATGGAGCCTCGTAGAGCCGTGGATGCTCGGATGCCACAGGAGCCCCGGAGCGTCGAGGAAACGTGCGGCCATCATAGGGATAACTCGATTTTCCCGGCGCGTTAAAGTCGACTGTCCGGTCCTGGGCTTTCGTTGCATCCTTGTATCGCGCCGCCGGCCAAAGAGGTCCGAGCTGGAACGAGCCAGTGGAGTACGGAACGAAAGCTGGCGGAATTCCAAGTTGATCGTTCCTTTTTGCACCCGTGGGGGCGACGAGAGGCGAACCGAGAGGCAACGGACAACGGACCGAGGAACATCAAGGCTTAGCGATCGCGGAGGACATACTCGCGCGATCCTGGACCCAACGAAACGTTCCCTTTGCCGATGCTCGACGAATAAGTCCTCGCAGCCATGCCGGAGCCACGTTCGGCTGTCACCGTTCAAACTATAATCTGACCGTTCGGTGTCCGGGTCCTTACGAATCTTTCGGCGTCTTCGCTTCTGGCTATACGATGCGCCGAACCTTCTCGCACGTAGCCGCGTTGGCATCCGACATGATCAGCTCTGATTCCACCTCCTCGTGCTTCGATTCCGAGCGAGTGTGTCTTCCACATGCATCATTTGGACGGCGAGCTGGTTGAGCGAAGATCTCGGTAGAGGGACCAGTGGGCGATGCACTTGAAAATTCTCACAGTCTTCTGACCCTTTACGTTGGCCACATCCACCTTCCGCGCGACTAAGAGCTTCCTGTCCGCGGAGGCCGCGTGAGAGAAGTTCCTCTCCGTCATCCGCACTTTTCTTGGTTAGGGCCAAAGTGGTGAATATGGCCCACCTCGATTAACACGTAAATCAATGATATGTGGACCGGGCCATATTCCCCACTTTTACCCTATTTGTCGCAGCTCTTACCCGCTATTCCGTTTCGCACAACGTATTCCTGACAGGTGATACAAATTCCAAGAACGCTAATTCATATTTAATAATCACGCAGAGAAATGGAAAAACAATGGAATTCTTCGCAAAACATTGATATCGTCTTGTCGCACGTAGCCGCGTTGGCATCCGACATGATCAGCTCTGATTCCACCTCCTCGTGCTTCGATTCTAAGAGAGTGTGTCTTCCACATGCATCATTTGGACGACGAGCTCGTTGAGCGAAGATCCCGGTAGAGGGACCAGTCGGCAATGCACTTGAACATTCTCACAGCCTTATAACCCTTTACGTTGGCCACCATCCACCTTCCGCGCGACTGAGAGATTCCTGTCCGCGCAGACCGCGTGAGAGAAGAAGTTCCTCTCCGTCATCTGCACTTTTCTTGGTTATTTGTCGCAGCTCTTACCCGCTATTCCGTTTCGCACGACGTATTCCTGACAGGTGATACAAATTCCAAGAACGCTAATTCATATTTAATAATTACGCAGAGAAATGGAAAAAAAATGGAATTCTTCGCAAAACATAGATATCGTCTTGTCGCACGTAGTCGCGTTGGCATCCGACATGATCAGCTCTGATTCCACCTCCTCGTGCTTCGATTCTAAGCGAGTGTATCTTCCACATGCATCATTTGGACAACGAGCTCGTTGAGCGAAGATCCCGGTAGAGGGACTAGTCGGCGATGCACGTGAAAATTCTCACAGCCTTCTAACCCTTTACGTTGGCCACATCCACCTTCCGCGCGACTAAGAGGTTGCTGTCCGCGCAGGCCGCGTGAGAGAAGAAGTTCCTCTCCGTCATCCGCACTCTGTCTCGTTCCATTTTCGCGCGCACTAATCATCTCCATTGACAGGGTAGCCCGGCTCGGGGGCAGTAAAAACTTGCTTAAATTCTGCTGCCGCTGTGCCACCGCTGGCTTCGGCAGCGTCCTGTCGTTTGGCTTTTCTTATTCCTTGTGTCCCTCTCGCTCCGCTCCCTCCGACTCTCCTTCGAACGACGATTTTTCTCACTCTCCTATCTTCCTCCCAACCAACTTTTTGGCATCCTACGAAACTACGCGTGGCCTCGGGACCAGTCCCTATCCCCGAAAAATCCCCCATGCGCGATGTCCTGTCGAATGATGCAAATGACAAGTGACTGATTTACTCCCGCGTTGTTTTTTCATTGCATTCCGTGTTCCCGCTTGCCGGAACTTGGGGCCAATACGTTATAGAAAAATCATCCGATATCTTCGGTCGCCGAATTCACATAGGTATAACACTGCATAATCGATTAGTGAGGCAAATGGGTGTTGGATAAATCTCAGGACGGAGCTGAAAACAGCCACGACACGCGTCTCCAATCGCAAATTTGCGTCCCTCAAGGAGCTTCCAATGTAAAGTCAAATGACGACAGATGAGCAAATGATCAAGTAGGGTAAAGTGGTGAATATGGCCCACCTCGATTAACACGTAAATCAATGATATATGGACCGTGCCATATTCCCCACTTTTTACCCTAGCTGACTAAATTGGTCTCCAATTTGAAGTCTCTTCTAGACAATTAATCTGACTCGTCAATGGAATTCTAACGAGATTGAGATACACGAGACAATGTTTTCAAATGACGGATCAGAACCTTATTATAAAGGGCCAAAAGTTTCATTGTTTACTTTACACAGATTCTACCTTGTACTTTAAAATAAAAATAACACTGTACAACTGTTCAACAGATACGATTCCCAAGCGTCAGACACCTAAGCGTACACGCGTGATCATGAATCATAGGAGCAGTCGTGGTCGCTAGTCCTGCTCAAGCGCAAGGCCCGGCAGCTCGTCAGATTTATAGCTTCGAGGATTCGCGGGAAGCGCGAATGCGAGCGGAAGGTATCCAACTTTTCCACTCGCTCGTCCGTCGGCCCTCTCGGTGCAATGCTCATGATAGCCGAGATAGCCGAGGGTATACCTCGAGTAAAATCCAGCGAACTCGAGCGCCTTGTACTATCGTATAGGATATACTCTTACCTATACCTACGATATAAACCCGCAGCGCTGCCGGTGTATACGACACTCCTTTGTTACGCCTCGTTATCCGATCTGCGTCGAGGAACGAAGGATCTCTGAAGCAATGCGAACGTACACGTATACTATTGTAGGACTACACAATTCTGTAGGTACTGGAAGGGAACCAGGTCTCTTTGAGAAATGTGGAGTAGTATCCGCGTCCGCTTGGTTACCCATCGAGCTATCTCTCCGAAAGTGTTCACCAAAGCTGTGCGAACAGGAACCTAGGCATCCCGGTGTAATCGCAGCGAGTTCTCACCGATTTCTCCTGGAGAATTTTTTCTTTCCCAATCTCCAGTAGTTTATGATAGCGAAGGGCTCCGGGCATAGGCCTAGGCGCTTGGTAACAGACATTCTGCTACTTGATACGCTCGATCTTGCGACGCTGCAAGCTTTGGAATTGTCCAGAGGTGTCAGGACTTTGGTCACGTGACGATCATCTTCCGATGCCGAAGAGCGAATCAATTCGGCCAGCAGCACAAGATAAACCAAGTAGATTCAGTCTCTCCTACACTTGTCTTCCTTTTCCAGATGATACTTAACGGGAGAGGGCAGGGTTTTTTCAAGTAGCCGCAGAAGAACATCCTGTTCCAGTTTCCCTGCGCTGAGAAAAAAAATGGTTAGATTAAGCAAATACGCGGTGACATACGTTCAAAGGTGTATTTTGTTGGTACAACAAAATATGTTTGTTATACCAACAAAGTTGCACCACCTTTGTTGGTACAACAAAGGTGTATTTTGTTGGTACAACAAAATATGTCTGTTTCAATCGACAAATTTTGAATAAATTGAAAGAAATAATCGATTGACAAAACAATGCTTTATTTGTAACAAATAAATAACAGCTTTGAACGTATGTCACCGCGACTTTTGGTTAATCCAACCAATTTTTTTTCTCAGTGTGTCAAAGGTTTCAACCGAAAGTGGAGCATTAGGTAATTAGTTGCGTATGCTCTTAACGGACGAGACACTGAATATCTGCCCTGTGCGCTTCTCCTGACTTGGACAACCTTACGTCAAGTCGGAAAGGATCAATACATCTAATGCAGTACATTTTCGTATTGGATGAGCGATGATGGTTCGTGGTGCAAACTGGTCAATCACAGGGATGCGTTTGCGTCCAGTAAGAAGGCGACGAGGTCCTGCGATAATCCTCGAAGTTTCGATGTGATGTCGGATGAACCGGCTAGCCAGGATCGAGGAAAGCGTTCCAGCCAGCCTCGAGATTCCACGTCTGGAAGCAGAGAGATTATGTGCCGAGGGCCGGGACAGTCTGTCGGAGTCTGTTAGAGTCACGGCAATCCTATGGGCAATAATGTAAGGTAAGGAGGATCCCGGTCCGCGCTATCTCGCTCAAGAGTTGAATTAATAATCGGCAGATCGCCAAGGATAGCGAGGCGCACTGAATATCGCGATTCTGGCCTCACTCGAACTGTCTCGAGACAGTGGAGAGGATCGCCGGGAGTTTCAGTGAGTGGTGTGCAGTAGGAGTATAATAGTAGTTGGGCGTAGTATCAGTTGTAGTTGCGAAGGAAGAAAGGCAATATGGACTTAGGGGAGGGCGCGAGACTCTAAGAGCCCGTGCATTGAGTTGATTTATGCCAGATCGGAGATAGTCTGCATGACTGCTACTCCTGCACAGCCCCGGCTCGGCTGGTCTGGCTCGTTCTCCATTGCACTATCCTCTTCCGACGTACCCGGGGAGCCTGGGTCTTACGGACCGGCGCGTAGGCATATCCACCTTCGGGCGCATGTGGAAGTTTCTATACGTATACGGGTTGTCGGGATTCACGGTGGATTCGCTCGTAGTGCACGCTGAGAAAAGGGAAATCAGGAGAGGAAAAACGAGAACAAAGCCGGAGAAGCGGAGTAAGTGATGAAGTAGAAATGCGCCCAAGCCAGAAACCAAACCGGAATGAACATAAAAATTGTCTCAGAAAGAGGGTCATTTTGCAAATAAGTATGCAGGGCGTAAAAAAAATACAAAATTTATCTTTCTCCGATTTGTAAAAATAAAAACATTATGAAGGTTGATATTTGACACTATGTTGGTTAGGGTAAAAGTGGTAAATATGGTCCACCTCGATTAACACGTAAATCAATGATATACGGACCGGGCCATATTCCCCACTCTTACCCCATTTGTCGCAGCTCTTACCCGCTATTCCTTTTCGCACAACGAATTCCTGACAGGAGATACAAATTCCAAGAACACTAATCCATATTTAATAATCAGCGAAGTAGAAAAAAAATTGGAATTCTTAGCAAAACATTGATTTCGTCGTCTTGTGGAGCATATGGAAGGATGTTTACATCGTGATTCCCAGAGCTTGTCTCTTCCTCGTCCCGAGCGTTCGGTCCTTGGGCAAAGTGAAAAGGTGGCGAGACCGGCGGGATCGCAGGATCGCGAAGATGAGGGCGAGTTGGCGGTGGTGGCCAGCCGCGTCAGGAAAGAGAACGGGGGGAAAGAACGCTGACTAGCTGTCAACGGGCTTTGAAAAATGTGCTAAGTCGAGAAAAAGTGGCTGGCTTGGCCGCAAGCGCCGTGCACCGCGATCCTCTCTTTCACTCTCGCTCCGCGAGGACTTTCGAGGGCGAAGCCGTTCGAGTAGAACGAGGATCGCCGTTTGGTGTTCCTTCTCTGTCCCGTTCTCCCACCCCGGTTTTCTGCTCGAAGCGCCCGACAGTAGAAACAGCAACAGCATCGCAGTCCAACAACTCTTCGTCCTCGTCCCATTACCCCGACGATCCTTCGCTTCTTACCTGCCTGTTAACCGCGATACAGCAAAACGGTACAGGATCGGAGAATGTGGAAGGACAGCCAAGGCTGCCGGTACCATTAACATTAACACGCGCCAGCCGGCGAGCCAACGATCCAATGCTTCGGCTACCACCGACATCAGCCTCACGCACGCAGGCACGCACGGTTTATAATACCATTCAACGCTGATGCACCCCTTTCGACACTTTCGTAATAAGTATGTAAATAGGAGAATTGCGCACTCCGGTACGACGGTACCCGGTAATATTATAAATTCCCGATGTCGGACGGGCATGGAACATCAGACCGAGACTTATGCCACGATGATTTGCTATCTTCCAGTTCTCCTTCTCCGTTTGTCTTTTTGCAGTTTTGTTTTCTCTCTCATTGTTTTATCATTTATTTCTACGGTTAATCTAACGGATGATACGAAGACCCTGTAATCTCGAGGCTGCGATCGTTACAAGCGTCCGAAGTTGTAGGCCGAAGTGGAATCTCGAAAAAATAATCGCTCGACGGAGCTTGCGGTCTTATCACAGCGCGATCGATGATCTATCGGGCGAGTGCCGGAGCGCGTCTATCTTCGGCGCCGCAGCTTGTCGTCGGGAGGTCAAAGGATTTTACACGTAACGATCTGTACGCTTTCGCACCTGTTATCGCGGGATTGACTATACTCCTTACGAGGTAACGGAACTTTGACGATGAAAGCTGTTCCGGCTGCTCAGTCGTCGCTTTCCCACAGCCCTGAGAAGACGGGCAGTAAAAATCTATATGTACCATCAGCGTTCGTTGATCGGGAACGTGTCGTAGGAACGTCACATCATAGTATGTGACGTCACGTTCCTGCATAAGATCCGAAATTGATGAAAGTGAAATGAACAATGTGCCGTGAACATTACCGATTAAATTGGAATATAAAATACCCACGAAGAAAACACAGAAAAGTATCAAAGAAAGTTACTTGCCGGTCCCCGACAAATCAGTTTTCGCATACGCCATTAACTCTTTACAAGTCACACCACTATCCTCACTTTTAGGCGCTACCGTAGCAACGCGTGGCTCCCACTCCGCGTCCGTTAGTCCCGTTTCGGTACGTTTTCGGGCGTTGTGACTTAAAGGGTTAATCACGAAAGTGACCCTTAGATCATTACATAAAACGTTTTGTAGCTAATAAAATTGACGTCAAGACCATGATATTTAAAAAATGTTATCCTGATGTCACGTCGATTAAAAAATTACTTTCATATCGCATCGCGTACTTTGCATATGGGGCATTCCATACCGATTCGACCTACGTCGGACCCTCGACCTCTTCAATTCGGTTGGTAATTTTTTACAATATAGTTCTAACTCTAAAAATCATTCCAATCTTTTTTTTTCTTAATTTGCATTAATTACAATTTTTCAAAGTGACCATATTTCTAGCCGGAATTAAAAATTCTGAAAAAATTCTCAAAAACCCTGTATCAGATATGAAAATTTTCAAGCCTCTTTGAAAAATTGTAATTAAAGTAAATGAAAAAAAAATTTGGCGTGATTTTTAGAGTTAGAACAATATTATAAAAAATTACCAACCGAATTGAAGAGGTCGAGGGTCTGACGTAGGTCAAATCGGTATGGAATGCCCCATATGTTTTCTTCTTCTCGCCATTTTTTCATCGCCACAGAAACCATTTTTTCATCGCCCCGAAAGATTGACATCAAGGATAACGCGGCAAAAGGGTCAAAGCTCGGCGGAGGCTGCCCACGAGACTTTCCCGGTGATAACGATTAAACGAGGCTAATGCCTCGAGTCTCGGTCCGACACTCGTGGGCACGCGGCGCGTTCGGATAATAATAATTACGTCTCCGCCGGTCGTCGGAGGTGTGCCATAATCGTTCGAGTCGCCACGGGGGGTGCCGGTGACCACCGGTTCGATATGGTTTCACCGCCAAAGCTCTCGGAGTTCTTCTCGCTGCGGCCTTTCGCTTCCTCGCTCGCACACGCGTAGGTGGCCTGTCCGGCGACGATGACGCGACATTCAGGCCGGTGTCCGGCAGCAGCCTGGCTTTTATCACTGCGTATCAGGGCGTTCTCTCAACAAGTCCACGTTCCCGATACACTTGTTCCACGATCCTGCGCCACCAACGGCATCGCCGCAACGACTCGTTTACACCGGAAAAAAGGTTTGGTGATATCAAACTAAGCTGCGGTTGCGGGTGGCGAAAAAAATATTTGGTCGACTGAACAAAATGTTTATTAAATCCAAGTAACTATTCGGTCAAACAACAAAGGATTCGGTCAAACAACAAAGTATTCGGTCAAACAACAAAGTATTCGGTCAAACAACAAAGTATTTGGTCAAACAACAAAGTATTCGGTCAAAAAACAAAGTATTCGGTCAAACAACAAAGTATTCGGTCAAACAACAAAGTATTCAATCAAACAACAAAGTATTCGGTCAATCAACAAAGTATTCGGTCAAACAACAAAGTATTCGGTCAAACAACAATGTATTCGGTCAAACAACAATGTATTCGGTCAATCAACTGAATATTTCTTTCAATCGACCAAGTATTTCTTTCGCCACCCGCAACTGCAGCTTAGTTTGATATTACCAACCCTTTTTTCGGTGTAATCACACATCTTTCACACCGCGATGAAAATGGTTTGGAATGGTTCGTAAATGGTTCCGTACGCGTTCGGCCCGCCAGTTCACGTACTCTTCGAGACTCCCCCCATGACTATCCGGCTACGATAGGAATATATGCAAAACGCGCTGTATATTCACATGTACAACGACTGCCGCATTCTGCAACAGCCACCGGCGCGCCGATAATTGAGTCACACAGCAGCAGCACCAGCAGCATGCACCAGGAGCGTGAGGCCGCTGAGCGGCGACGCGACAAATGATGTATCGGCGAGTCGGTTCGTTTCCCCAGATAGCGGATCTATTCGGTGTATAACTGTAGCTGTATTTAAAGGCACAGAGGTACAAACTGTGCATACACAAACGTACGTGCATGCATGTGCGTGTTACACGTGGAAACCGCCGGCTTCGTTGGCTCCTATAGGAGCCGTCGCACGGTTGGGATACTGACACCTGCATGCAAACCCGGAGTTCCGCAGACGCGTTCCGCCGGAACCCACAACCCGAGGGAACCTCGTGTCTATTGGCACGATCTACGCGTACGTATACGTTTCAACACGCTGCTAGCGCCTTCCCGCGCCCGTTGCGTGACTGCGTTCGAACATCGGATCGTATAGGTACGCAGTGTCCCTTTCGATTATCCGTCCGCGGTTTGGATTTACCTACCCGCGGAACGGCTATTCGTTCATCGTGCGATCGTGCCCGAAAAGACGGCATCATGCGGCCAACGCGCGGAGATTGACGGACTGATGCATGATACGCGGCAGGGCGTTTCGCAAGTGGCCCACCGATTGTCTCCACACCCACAAAAATTCTTTATTTGTCAGGGTTCTTCCTTCGGATTCTTTCTTTCAGGCTGCATTTAAATATTTATCTAATTAACATACATATTTTAATTATTAAGCGACAGCGATGGATGCACCGTTGGCGCACGGTTCTGGTGGTCCCACAAGACAAGCGGATTCGTTCGCGGTCAGTACTTGGATGGGTGACCACATAGCCTTGCGCTAGCTGGCGCATTGACCGTTAAGTGGGAGGCGCTTTCTTCTCAGACTTTGGTGTTTCTGCACTTTACTCACGTGCAAAAATACAGGAGGATCAGTAGAATATTCACACAGAAAAACAATTTACTTGACGGCCACCGTTATTTGGTTAAAGTAAAATATTTATTTGTTTTAAATAAATATTTATTTCTGTTGAGTAACTATTTACTTAATTTAAATAAATGTTTATGTAAATCAACTAAATATTTTACTTACACCAAATATGTGGTCGCCGTCGAATAAATTATTTTTCTGGGTGTAGCAGTTTGTACCGGCACGGATTTTTCGTAGTTTCCCCATGTCCCCGGCAAATGCGGTACTGTGTAGCTAAATCGGCTACGGACGCATTAAAAGTTAGGTAGCTTAGCTGAGTGCGGGTAGGGAGTGCTAGGGGGGAATGGGGATGGGGATCCGTAAAAACCCCGGTGGAAATGGAACAACATATATTTTAATTAATATTGAATTAACATTTGAATTTGGCGTAGTTAATATTTGTTTGAATTAAATAAATATTTATGGCCAATGAAAACTGACCAAGATAAGACACTCGAACAACTCCGTTCGCAATCCTGAAAATCCTCTACCAGAGCTGGGCAAATACACTAAGTACTTGAAGTACGTATTGAAGTATCAAGTACTGAGTCAGTGCCCAGTAGTCGGAACTTCAGCAATTCCGTTCTGCCAATATTCAATAATTACCCAAACTACTCAGTACTACAATACTTACCTCAAGTACTTAGGGTATTTTTGCCGAGCTCTGTCTTCTACTATATGAATCCGCCAGACTAATCCCGATGTAGGAACGTATCAACCATTTAAGCTCGGACTTCGCGCAAACAAACCGAGAAACTATTGCACGCCTTGCATACTCCTCAACACATAGTCGCATTTAATTATTATAATGTAAGAAATATGCAATACCATCGCACTCACACTCTTTCTCTCAATTAATGGCAAACAAGCCAACAAGTAGGGAGCTACACGGACTGAAGGACTCCGATCGATGGCCCATTGGAAAACACGAATAACAAATTTGTAAATACCCGCTTTACCATGCAAACATTTTGACCAATAAAATTTGTGTACTACTTAATTAATTTGAGTTAAGTAAATATGTATTTAATTAAAACAAATATTATCTACTCCGCGCTCAACTGGTATTAAAAACTCTAGTGAATGCCGTTTTGAGACTTCAGAGAGTCGAGGAAAAAGAGAACTATCTTTTTCTGCGTCTGTCAGTTCCGCGGGGATGGACAATTTTTCCTCAGCTGCATGTGGTATGAAAATGGCGTTCATTATAGGTTACCGACTGCGGTATTTCACATAAACTCAACGATGGACGATTTCCTCATAAATACCCGCAAACTCAGACTTTGAAGAGAGTGTATCCAAACGTGGGTGGGAACGACTCGTCGGTGCATAAATGGGTTAATGCGGTAAATCCACTCGAAATACCGAGCGATACATTTGGAGGCGCACAGCGGGGAATGCAAACTTAAAGCACCGTGAATTTCGAGTTTGTTGACGCGCTAAAATTAACTAACTACTTGACGACACTCGTGCACTCCCGCCACAGCTACATAACCCAATACATTCCGCACTTCTGCGCTCATCCGCAAGCCGCATCTCGCATGCCATCGAGAGAAGCAGCTTAAGGATGTCGGGCACGCGCTCACGTGTGAATGCCAAATGCAAGTAAAATTGTCGTTGTCACACTCTCGACGGAGCAAAATATTTCGCCAAGGAACGTTGCCAGGGTGCGTCAACGCGGCGATCGTCGGTATCGAAATAAAGTTTCAATGAGAATTCTCGACTCTGAGAGTGTGTCGTCCGATGTTCTGTAACCACGACGATCTCGGTGACAGCGTCGATGACTGAGAGAATAAAGTGTTGTTCATACGGTCGAGCCACTGAACGATAAGTAGCAACCGTGAATTAATGGCGATCGTAAACACTCGCCGACGAAAATCCATAAAATAGTCATAATGATAGTAATTTTATTGTTATTGTTATTGTTATTATTATTGAATATAGTTCGATCGTAAAAGCGGTTAATTTATAGAGGGCCGTCGCTAAACCGTAAAAGCCGGCTTTAACTGCGTGGGGAAGAAGTGAAGAGGACCTAGAGGACTCACCGTGGATGTGTGATACGTAGGGATAATAGTGTAGCACTGAGATGAATGGACCAGAAGACTGCGATTCCCGCCGGCCATTGCGAACGAGGGACGAATGTATGGATGTATATTTTATCACATTGAGATAACGAATTAATTTCATCGTTTTGTCGGTTGTATTTTCGGTAAGCAGTGAGCCAAGGCTAAGCTAGATTCTTTGTCTTTCTGCGCCATTCTTGACGAGACGCTCTATAAGCTGGCGCCCCAGCGCATATGAAATCGATCGGTCGGTAATAAAAATTGTAAATAATTTTTTCAACGATGACGACCTCGAGCGATCGAATGGAAATTCTTACACGAAGCTGTATTGATATCCGTGTCGTGTGAGAATTTGTTTTCAACCGAAAATGATTCGCACACGCGTAAAGAAATAATTACAGTTAATAATTAAGATAACGAATTAATTTCGGTCGTTTGTATTTTCGGTAAGCAGTGAGCCAAGGCTAAGCTAGATTCTTTGTCGTTCTGCACCATTTTTGTCGAGCTGCTCTATAAGCTGGCGCCCAAGTGCATATGAAATCCGTCGGTCGGTAATAAAAACTGTAAATAATTTTTTCAACGATACGACCTCGGGCGATCGAATGGAAATGCTTACACGAAGCTGGATTGATATCCGTGTCATGTGAGAATTTGTTTTTAACCGAAAATGGGTCGCTCACGGGTAAAGAAATAATTACAGTTTTTGTTACTGACCGGTCCCAATTTAAACAGGGATAAAGTGGGGGATTGGTGGGGATCTGGGTGTCATCGCTTTAACCGAAAAAGAAAACTCATTTTTCGACCGCAAGTGACGGAAATTCGTAATTTCCGACCCGGGAAATTAATTTTTCCATCGGAAGTCACGTATTTCCGTATTCCGTATGGTAAAAAACGGGAAGTGACGTATTTCCGGCAAATCTACGGAAATTTAAATTTCTGGTTTCCAAATTTCATAGTCCATAGCTATGCTTCGCTCTTTCCGCCCGAGATACGACAACCCGCTGCTGATAATCAAATAAAAATTTAATTAAATTAGAGATATCGAAAGTACATTCATATGTTACGTTAGTTTTGGACTCTGAGGTCATTTCGCTGTCGTTTCGGTCGCACAATTTTGAATCCGAAAAATACAGTCCGTAAAAAAATTGCATCACGATTTCGTTCTTTTGACGGCAATTTCGCAGTCTCGAAGCGAACTTAATAAATTACATTATGCATCACTAATATGGCGTTACCCTCAGCTGCACCTCGGATTATCTCGTGTCGGATTGCGAATTTCGCGCAATAACTGGGACACGTACCTCATCGGAGTGTACGCGCCTTACGCGTCGACATAACTTTGCGTTAAATCCGACAATTTCGTGTGGTAGTAAAACCGAGGTTTCGTGAGATACGTACAAACGCGCGGTGACGTAATTATCAGGCACTTTTGTCCGACGATTCGCCAGAGTCACGTACCCATAGGACCCCATAAGATGCTGTAGATCAGGTCCCGTGCGAGCCGCCTTCGGCGTGCTTTCTTTTTCTTTTAGTTTTTTTTTTTTG
>JAPYZD010003196.1:0-21168 GCA_030522725.1 Ichneumoninae sp. B BG-2022a
ATCGCAAACTGAAATTTGCAAATTGCGTCGTTTTAAGGCAATTTTTATTCTATTCCTCAGCGCTGATTACGAAACTATAACTCATTTTACTCTTTGCGTAGAATTTGATTCAGAAATTCAGATCAATTGGGATTGTGGGATTTTGAAAAGTTTAATTTCAGAAAAATTGAAAACGTTCAAAATCCCAGAAAATTTAAACGATTGGATCAATTTTTACCAAATTTAATACGAAACATTGTACAGTGTTCGTCCATTCCCATGCCAAATTTAAGCCCGATACCTCCATGTTTACTCAAATTAGACGGTTTTTGGTAATTTTAGAAAATAATCAAAATTCCATAAAATCTGATCCTTTCGGTAGATTTCGGTCAAATTCAATACGAAAGGTCTTTGATAAAAATACTATATTCGTGTGCAGTTTTATGACAATAGCTCAAAATTTACGAAAGTTAGAGCTACCACAGACAAAAATTTCAAATTCCCGTAAAATCCCGAAGTGGGTCGCAATCTTCATGAAAATTATATCGAAGGAGGAGACGTGACCACTCTGCTAGGGTAAAAAATTTGAATCCGCTATCCCAAGCCGTTTCTGAGTTACGGTAGTTCTAAGCGATGCACGCTGTCACACACATGCACACACATACGTACACACATACATCCGGACGCCAGCTAAAAATCACATTTCTCGACGTTTTCGACCATTTTTAGTACGTTGTCATTAAAATTTCGAAAAAAAATGTTTCACGAAAACATAGCTTCCTCTATGAGGAAGCAAAATTACCTCCAGTGATAGGTGCGCGGTTGGTATGCGGCTCTTGTGATCCCTAAAGTCAAGCACTACCGCTCGCGGTCAGCACTTGGATGGGATATTTGCACCGCCCGGCCGCACGCTTACGGCGCAGTGGATTGTTGTGCGGGAGGCAATTTTCTCGGAGATTGGTGATTACCCTGTAGGAACACCAATCTCTGGGGAAAAAACCGTCTATGTATGGCCAGGTTTTCCACAGTTTCCTTGTGCCCTTGTGCGAATGCGACACAGTAAGGGGTAAGTCGGCTGTGGACGCAATCCGGGGGGGGGGGAGGGTTAATGAAAGGGAGAGGATTATGTACAGTTGGAACACATGTAAAAAAAAACGGTAAAAATGGTTGCTAAATATGATCTAAACGACAAAATTCCGAATATGGCCCGATTGACACAAAAATTGGTCAATATTAAATTTTAGATGAAATAACAATCTTGTCAGTAAAAAATTGTTGATAAATATTGCTTACATGAAGAATCGTCAAATATCAACCGAATTGCATCAGAATTTGTCAATATCGTTATTTAGGCAAAAAACGATATTGTCTGTGAAAAGGAAAAGCAACAATATGATCATAAAAAATTCTTGCTCAGACATCGCCAATTATGAATCGATACCATATGTAGTCATATTTAATATTTTTAAAAATAATATTCGCCTGTTACCTACGAGGCAATTGTTAAAGTAGTGTTTGCACCTTCGCACCCCCCCCCCCCAGCTCTGCAGTGAATAGATAACCCTGCCCATTCTAGGTAGTATTTCTTTTCACGTTATATAAAATAACGATATACAAAAATTGGATCAAGTTACATTTGAAAGTTCTTCGAAGTTGTACTCCGACCACCCAGGCTACGATTTTGTACGATGCCCGCGGGGTGGTTGCAACCCCGCTGTCGATACTTCTTCCAATCGCATGGGATTATAACCCCTCGCTCCACAATTCCAGTTCCAGTGGTCTTCTTCTCCATAAAAGTGTATACCCAACGTCCGTTCAGAAAATCCATATTTGTTATCAAATGTGTGGAAAAAAAGAAAAAAGAAACAATAACCGGGTATCGAACCCAAAGCTATAGCGTGTTGAACTAAGTCACTTTCCACTCGGTCACAAAGACTTTCGTATCAAAGTATCAAAATAACAAGTATATAAGTGAGGGCTGAATGAAAATTGGACTTAAAACATTTTTCTTTCCAGACGATAGTAAACGATTTTCACTTGAACCATACAATTATTCGTTATTTTGCACGTGTACTGCTTAAAAAAATTTTAATTTCTTACCTTTATCCATGCACGTAATTCATGGAAAACGAGAATAAACTTGTTCACTCGGTAATTACTTCATCAGAGCTCTCTTGGCAGTGGATGCAGGAAGATCGACTGTCAAGATGGTGGTACCAAGGTCCTCTAGCCGAGTGGTCGAAGTTTCGGCGTCCAGATGTTTTATTGCTAGATCGTTTTATTATTGGAAAATCCGAGGTACGGCGTCTGGCGACCAAATGTTTTATGACGGATTGACCGTTAGGGTTCTTTGCGCGAACCGTCGCATGAATACTGCGTCTCGATGCCTCGTATTTACTTGCGGGGGACGCCATCCTTTTAGCCAATGAAAATTTTGTAAAATCTTTTAATGTAAAGGTCAAGCAATGAGGAATGCGCGATCCAATTGATCAACGATAACCAGAATGTAATAGTAATTATTATAAAGATACTTTTCTGCTTAATGTCCTAAATTGTCCTTCTCTAGTTCGTCACTTTCACTTAGTAATGGTGCGAGTTTACGGATGTTTCTATCGAATTCACCCGTTGCAGTTTTCACATCGACTGCTCGAATTACACCATCACGTCCCGGATGTACCTTGATGACTCGATCCAGAGTCCATTGCCTGGGCGGTAGATTGTCTTCTCGGAGGATCACAACTGTGGCCTTCTTGATACTGTGACGGCCGCTGGTCCATTTGGTCCTGAGGCTTTGCTTGTTGAGATACTCCTTGTGCCACTGTCTCCAGAATTCTTTTTGCTTTTTCTGAATCAGCTCTCAACAGGATATCCGATTGGATGGCGTTGACACGAAGTTGGTCTCTGGTAAACTCATTAAAGAATCGCCAACAAGGAAATGACCGGGGCCAGAACAATTAAATTGTTGGGATCAGTGGATATGGGAGTGAGAGGACGGGAGTTCAAAATTGCCTCGATCTCGATTACAAGTGTATTGAATTCTTCGAACATGACTAAGTCATCGCCGATTCTTTTAAGGTGATGCTTAAACGATTTTACCCCAGCCTCCTATAATCCCCCAAAGTGAGGAGAGAGCGGTGGTATGAAATGCCACGTGACTCCTTGCGGTGTGAGATGTCGTTGAACCCTTTCGTTGTGTTCCTTTGACTGGAGAAAGGAATATAACTCCTTTATTTTGTTATTGACGCCGACGAAATTGCAGCTGTTGTCCCAATAAATTTTTCTCGGTTTTCCTCTTCTTCCTATGAATCGCTTTAGGGCCGCCATAAAACCTTCTGTGGTTAAGCCCGCGACCATTTAGAAATGTACCGCCTTGACGGCCAAGCAGACAGAAACTGACACCCATACTTTTACGCGATTTCTTTTGCGGTGTTTCTTTTTTTCACGGAGAATAGGCCACCATAGTCGATCCCCACGTTGCAGAACGGTCGAGATTCGGTGACTTGATTTTTCGGCAAATTTCCCATTACGTATTCGTTAACTGGTGGGTTCGCTCTGATGCAAGTGGTGCAGCTCCTGATGATTTTTCTCACCTGCTATCTGCCATCAATCAACCAGTATTTTCTTCTGAGAGCATACAGTGTAGTCTGTGCTCCAGCGTGATAGTTGGTGAGATGCTCGTTGCGTATGAGTAGCGTTGATATGTGGTTCCCGTTCGGGAGCAATAGCGGGTATTTCTGCGTGTAAGGCAGGTGTGCGATTCTGAGTCGCCCACCGGCGCGAAGTAATCCGTTTTCGTCGATGAAAGGATTAAGAGCCTTGAACTTATGGTTTTTGGATAGGCCTTGGCCCTTTTGTACTTCCTTTATCTCTTCGGCAAATGCAGACCCGATTTAAGATCTTTGCCCGACCTTAATTATGGTATCGTTCACCAGGTCTAATTCATACACCGAGAGTGGTCCTTTGAATTTATTGTTTCATTTGAATCGCAGTCCATACGCGACTATTCTTTTCAATTTTCCGATCGACGTATATTTTTGGAAGAACGATGGATCAGGACCCCTTGTTTCTTAGGCGGTGAGGAGCAAGCATTGCGTTTTGCGCAATTCCAGAAGTTCCGCTGGGATTGTTAAGTTGCTTATTGGCCACGAAGTTTCGTCGAGTGCCAGCCATGATGGATCCGCCTCCCAGTTCGACTTCTGTAAGAATTCGGTCGGGAGTAAACCTCGCGAGATGTGATCTGCGGGATTGTCTTCAGAGCGGACGTGTCGCCATTCCGAGCCTTCAGTTTTTTCTTGAATATTAGCTACCCGATTTGCGACATCCAGTGCAGCGCTACCATTGAGTCTGACCAGAAGATCGTTTGATTGATGGGACGATTAATAGCCTTTGTGGTCGCCACATATAAATCGGACAATAGTACCGCGAAGCATAATTCCAGGCGAGGCAGAGTCACAGACTTAATCGGTGCGACACGATATTTCGCGCACAAAAGTCGCATTTGCATATTGCCGTCGGTGTCGCTGGATCGCAAGTAGATGCAAGCTCCAAATCCCCTCTCACTGGCATCGCAGAATCCGCGCACTTTGGTATTATCACTCGTCGATCGATTGAGATGTTGGTCAGCTCGGTCAATTGAGCCGCATACGTTCTCCATTCGGTGAGTACGCTCAAGGGGATTACGTCATCCCATCCTATTTTTTCCAGCCAAAGTTTGTGAAGAATCATTCTCCCCTTTAGTATGTTTGGACCAAGAAATCAGCGTGGTTCGAATATTTTTGCGACATCTGAGAACATTGTTCGCTTGGTTATCTTCGCCAGCTGTTTAATTGGCTTTACCGTGTACTCTATCGTATCCTTGGCTGAGTTCCAGTGGTGGAGGCCTAACATTTTTATTTTTTCGTCGCTCGAAGTGTTCAGTTGTAAGTTGACGCTTCCTTCGGGTAATCCTTCTAAGAGACGAGGCGCATTCAAAGCCCATTGGCGCAAATTGAGACCTCTTTTTAATAGATTGGAGATTTCATCGCGGGGTGCTTCTGCTTCTTCGTACAAATATGTTCCGGTAACGAGATCATCAACATATAAGTCTCTTTTGATGACTTCTGAAGCCATCGGGAAGTGAGAAGCTTCATCGTCCACTAATTGATCGATGCAGCGAATGGCGAGATATAGAGCGCATGACACACCGAATGTGATTGTATTCAATTGATACGTCTTTTGGTTGCCGTCTGTCTCTCTCCACCATATTCGCTGGTATTTTCTATCTTCTTCTCGGACCAAGAATTGCCGCTACATTTTCTCTACATCCCCGGTCAGGACATACTGATGAGTGAGAAAGCGTGTTAGCAACGAGAATATATCGTGTTGTATTGCTAGTCCGGTCATTAAGGTATCATTGAGCGATGTTGGATCGTAATCGGTTTTCGCCGGCGTGGTACCGCAGGCAGAATCCGTCTTCTTCTACGGACTCTTCCGGCCCTTCAGACATGTGGCCAAGATCTATATACTCTTGCATAACGGCAGAGTATTGTTTTTCAAACTCAGAATTACGTTTGAATTTTCGGACAAGTGAGTTAAACCGTTTTTCGACCAGGTCGCGAGCGTTTTTAATTCTGGCTGACGACTGTTGAACGAAAGCGCGACTACATATTGGCCTGTCGGTGTGCGTGAGACATGCTTTTCGAAATGCTTCTCGCAAGCTTGTTCCTCTTTCGACAGGTGTTTGTTCGCAATGCTTTCGTTCATTTCCCAAAAGTTTCGTAATTCTCCTTCGGAACTAGCGTAACAATTTCGAAGTGATTGTTTCTTCGACGACGGGCTCTTTGACAGAGCATTTCCTCCGATGGTCCATCCGAGTTTTGTCTCTTGCATAATTATGTCAAATGCATCGGGGCCGTAACAAGAGCATAACAAGAGTAACAAGAGCGTTGTGCCGGCGCTCAATAATAAGTCTATCGGCGCTGGGTGATCGAATTTCGGATCGGCTAATGCCACGTATTTCGGAATATCGAGACGACTTCTATCTATCGGTTCGTTGGGGAGTGCACCACCTAACCTTGTGACCGTGAGAATGTTATACGCCACTACAGGGCACATCTTTTTTTCTCTTTTTCCAAACTTTAAAGATTAATTACGAGAATTGTCAAAGTATCCTAACGAAAATTCTATCGAAAGAAAGCATTCTCCAATGAAAGGTCCGAGCGTCGAGTCTAGCGCGCCGATAGGCCCAAGCAGTGAGATATCCGAGCTCCTGCGGTGCCGCATGCCCTTGGCCGGCGGTCGCGGGTGGGAGAACTCGGCGCGCTTGGCTCGACGGCCGGGCCTATATAAGGCGCAGCATCGCTGTCGCTGAAGTCAGTCGATCTCAGCGAGTCTCCGAGCACGGAGCTCCTCTGAAGCGTCTAGCCGCTTTTATCAAAGCGACAGGTGAATAAATAAACGTAGTAACTCTACCGTTGGGAATCTCTTTTTTCAGTTCCTCCACCTCAGCAACAAGGCATCGCACTGCAGAATCCGCCACAGCACTTCTTGCTTCTTTTCAGAGCAAGAAGCCATCAACCGGAAAGTTTTATTTCGCTCTTTTTTGAGCGAAATAAAACATAGAAACTCTAACGTAGTGAGACGACAGGACAGACAGCCTGGGATCACACCGCATTCGATTTGCTTTTTTCAAAGCAGCATCTTCGCTCGGAAAAACGTTCGCTCTTTTCAGAGCGAAAAATTTAGCCTTAAACTAACGTAGCAAAATTAAATTATCTTTTTCTACCGAATAGGCCTTCTGCCTCACCGCCGCGTGCCAAGGTTGGGAGCACCGACTAACGTTCTTCAACCTGCCGCACGAAAATCCCGTGCCGAGAGTAACGCTTGGAGTCCGAGCGTTACTTCTCCCGCACTAATCTTCGCTCAAAAATGGGAGCATTGATGAACGTGCTCCAATTTTCCGCACCAAGTGGCCGTGAGCCGAAAAAGCAGCAACAACTATCTTGCTGCATTTTTCTCGCACATTGCGAAAAGTTCAGAGCACCGGTTGACGTGCCTCACCTTTTCGCATCGGAATTGCGAACCCATTTTTCCAACTCCCCCGAATCCGCGAAAATAATCTACGGTCCATTCGACCGGGATAGGGCCCCAACCAATTAGCGGGCTCCGCAAAAAAAAAAAAAAATCTACGACTCAGCAACCCTCCAAACGCCGGCCAATCCGTGGGTTCTGCGGAATCTAATCGGCCAATTAGAGCCCTTCGCCCGGATATAAAGAATGGCCGGACCATGGACCGAGTGGTTCTCAATTATAGTTCTTAAAAGTGGGTATTGGCAGGTTCAACTTGATCCAGCAGATAAAGAAAAAACGGCATTCATGAAAGGATGTGAGTCTTGGCAGTTTAAAGTACTTCCCTTTGGACTCTGCAATGCCCCTACTACTTTTAGTAGATTAATAAACGAAGTACTTCATGGACTAATATGGAAAACTTGTTCAGTATTCCCCCATAATGTCTCCGCCGCCCGCCGAAGCATCTGGAGCCACAGCCGCCGAAGGGGGGGCGCGAGCGAGGAATAGCCAGTCTCGCCCCCCGCCCCCCCCCCCCCCCCCCCCCCCCACCCCCCCCACCCCCAAACACAAACCACACCAACACACAACGTCAATGGGTGCGCGAAATGTAAGCGTGGGTGGTGACGACGAGGCGACGACAACACCAACAACACGGCCGCAACCCCCCCACCGCCGCCATACTAATAACAACAATCGCAGCATCAACACCCATGCCCAGAAACACCCCACCGGGAATCAACCCTCGGCCCTCGCCGGGATCTAGCCCAGCATCTACCACCAACAGCGGTACGAGAGGAGCCACGACCGCGGCGCGGGCATCGCCGCTCCTCATGGTAATGTGGGCGAATCGAGGGACGCCGCCAGGGTCACCACACCCCCCAACCCGCCGGAAGCTCCCCCCCAACACACCCCGACCCCACCCTTCGTGAGAGTCACGAGGTCGGTGAGGGCGAAACGGGTGCAGAAGAAGGCGAGCACCGCCACATCAACGGAGACGAGTAGCAACCCCAACAATCAGTGGGGTTGCGAGAAGAGCTGTGGGGGTGAGGCTGATGGGGCTGTTGACGCCAACGGTGAGGCCCCAAGCTGCCAGAGTGTCGCCGGAAAAAACAAGAAAGGCGTGAGGAGTTTTTTAGGACTTTGCTCGTATTACCGGAAATTCGTGAAGAATTGTGTCACAATCGCTAGACGCCTCGTCTGACGGAAGGAGGGACGCAATTTGAATGGAGCAAAGAGGCTCAGGACGCTTTTGAATTCTTGAAAAGAGCCCTGGTTTCGCCTCCGGGCCTTTCCTATCGTTACTGACGGTTTTATTTTAGGTACCGATGCGTCAAATAGTGGTATCGGGTCAGTTTTGTCACAAATTCAATCAGGTGAAGATAAAGTTATAGCTTGTTTCAGCAAAACCCTTAATAAGGCAGAGAAAAATTATTGTGTGACGAGAAAAGAACTCCTGGCGGTAGTTCAAGGGGTGGAACATTTTCCCCATTTCCTTATTGGACGAAAATTCAATAGGAGACCAATAGCAATTTCCTCGGAATAGTCAACTGGTATTTTTTCCATTCGTTATTAATAACATTCCATTGGAGCATAACTGGGACAGCTGAAATGGTATTTCTTATCATTCGGAATAAATGAGAACTGAATCGAATAGTAAAACGCTAAAGAATATTTAATTGCACGTCTGACTATTTATCATTCACGAGGAACGAAAATCGAGTCGACAAACACTAGGAAATTACGTCGGTGAGTAGGAACTTTCACTTAAATGGTATAAGCGATAATGAATTGCAGGTAAATGCATACACAATAGTAGCCGTTAACTTAAGGAATTATTTATGTATAATAAGAGACATTTTTCGGTAGCATTCCAGCTTTTTTATTTATTATATATTCAGACAGTGTAGAAAAGTGGATAATTATAAATAGTCTATTTTTCCGCGAGTGGGAATGCCAGCGGTATAAAAATACCATACAACGAATGGAAAACTGAACGACATATTGAATGGTATATTAAATGGTAGTATTAGGATAATGATACCATTAGCAAAACCCCATTGAATTACCTTTAACGATTAGTTAATAGGTTTTGCAATGGCACTTAATGGGAGACTTAGCCAAGGGTGTGCAGGACTGGGAACGTGGATGATCCGGATGTGTCTAATCTAAATATTACGGAAGGTGAGTGGGTACAATCGAGTTGTGGAGGAAAAGGTGGATGGAAGACTGGTGATGTGGCCGGTGAAGTGAATTTCGAAAATATATTATTGAGGGTGCGTCGTCTTGATTAACTAATACGATCATAACTGTTTTCGTCCTCCGGCAGCCTCTCGCCCTCCTAGTTATCGATGTACAACGCCCTGGCGGACGCGCTAAACGTGTTTGGTTGCAAAACTGTCGTGTTTTGATGTGTCGACCGCTAGACGGTTACCATTTGGAAAAGGTCGAAGGAATGGGCTCGAATACGGAGGCTGGGTGATGTTATCGAACGATCGCTGCGCGGTTGATGAGTCAGCAAATTTAGGCACAATAATTACCCGTCAACTGTACAGTCGACTGACGGTCGGCGGTGACAACACGAGCAGAAATTGCCGTCGGGCTGATGTCAGGTCCCTATCAGGCACGGCCTGACTCCTCATCAAGTGCTGATAAGGCACCTATGGCACCACAAGGTCCTGATCAGGCTGCCTGATCACGGCCTAATCAAAGTGCCTGATTGTTGCCTGAGAAAAATATAATAAATATTTTTTATTTATTAGCGTTATTTTATCGGACTTGTGAACCTTTTATGTTTGTTCTTCGGATTAAATTAACTAATTACTACAATCTAAAACGCGAAAAAATTAATTTTTATTTAACTCATGGTCGGACTTGAACCAGCAATCTTGCGCATGGGGACTGCTTTGGCGGCACCTTAACCAACTCGGCTATCCTCAACTTGAGAAACATGATGTCAAATTTGCTTTTAAGCTCCGGTAGAAGGATATATACACGACTAAATCTACTTGTACAAAGTGCCTCACACGTCCATAGCCGGCGAAAAATAAAATTTAGTGAAAATTCTGAACACTTTCTAATGAGATAAAAAACGGAAAAAATCAATCATATGTAAGATGCTAGGAACATTGATTTTGTATAATAGTAATGTAAAAAAATTGCAAAAAATAAAAAATAAATGTTCAAGAAACAATCAAGGAATCTTTTTTATTAAATCAATTGAATTATTTAAATGATTTATTTACTTATTAACTTATTACATTATCCAAAATTCGTTGCAAGATTTAGTAAAAAAATTTCCAACGTAAGAAAATTTTATTCAAAGTTCACATCAACTGTAAAAAATGTACGAATTTATTTGAAATTAGAAAAAAAGGTTAACGAATTCGTTTCTAAAAGTTTATTTTTCAAATACCTTAGAATCATTTTTTGAAATTTTCATTACGCGAAATCAATGTTCTCCAGGCATGCAATATGCAGGCTTGCCTGATTCACCTGCTAAGGCCCTGATCGGGATACTATCAGGCTAGCCTCGTCAAAAGCGAAGGATATCGAGTCAGGTGTCTAGTACCTGTACCTTATCAGGCCCTCATCAGGCTCGCCTGGTCAGGCACGCCCTGGCTGTACCTTAACAGGGCCTGATAGGGTATCGGGTAGCCTGATCCCAATTTCTGCTCGGGAATAGGGACTAGCTATCAGTGGTTATCCCCCCGCCCGTGTTTAGTATTGTGAGGTCGACTGAGTTACTTTTAATCTAGTGATATAACTTACACGGAGAGAAAAAAATATGTTCGATTAACCAAGGCGCGTTCACCTCCGATCAAACGCGTTATTTGCGGTAGCACCTGGCCCGGGTAGGGGAAGACGGCCAGAGTGACCCAAAAATTCGTGTGAATAACCCTTTTCTTTATTTGAACACTCTGGAGTGCAATTATTTGTATTTACAAGGGATTAGTAACTTATTATCACCCTATCCCAAGCAACGTTCCGCAAGGTTAGGCTTAAAAATGGGCGGTTGTCACGGCAATTGACACTGGGCATCGTATAGATTGATATCCGATCGTTCTGTCTTGAGAGTGTTTTAAGAAGCGGAGCAACAGCTGAGTGAAACTAGGCGAAAATAAAAACATCGACAGGTTTGAAACAACAGTTACATTGTTCGCGACTACAATTTGCTAATTGTGTTGTCGGAATTCCATGATACAAATTTGTCTGCAAATGTGGACGCATCTTGCGAAATTGCTTAACCAAATATGACAGGATATTCTTGCACACTTGACAACAAAATGATATTTGGGTATGTCCAATGAATTAACTTTGGTACGATTCATTGAAATTTGAATAGGCATTAGACCGTAGTCAAGTCTCCTTTCTATCTTATCTCATTTCAACCTCCCATAATTCAGCTGTCAACTGAAGGATCTACTAATATCAACTTTCGAATCAATAATGTGTTAACCTCATAATATTTTATATAGTTTAATGAGTACGATTTACATGAATTTAATGGAATTTCTTCTTTCTTATTTTTTCCAGAACCTGAAAAATCAGATCATGACGACGAACGTTTGGGTGGAACAGGTAAGCTTTAATATTCATCATGAGATTACTAATTCCCATTTTTTTAAAATACGTACTTGTTTTTATTTACGATCGATCGCATTGACAACAATGGTTATTCGCGAGTATCACAATGTATTTACATTTTGAAAACAATTCCAAATTAAGAGTCAGTGTTCATTATGTATATCTGTGTTTTTACAGAAGACTATTTTTTACATGGTTTAATAGTTTTTTAATTAAAACATCTTTTTATATTAAAATATTGAGTTGGCCTCAGTATATTTGTGAGTCGACATGATCCATGAAGAGAAGTGGCAGCGGTGCGAGACAAGTAAATGTCACAATACATGTACATAGTCAGTAAAACCGTTCAACAAGATGCAACACCCATATAAGATCGCCAATCTTATGCCGTTCTTAGACAACTGTTGGACCAGCGTTCGTCAACGAATCTCAATTTTCAAGATTGGTCCAAGCGTTAAAATGCTCATGCGACATAACACAGCCAGTCTTTGAAATGATATAGCACGCCGCACTACCGCCAAATAACAACCGAATGATGGTCATAGAAAATCGCCGACATTAATTGCCGTGACGGCCAAGCCACAATAAAATGCTTTAGCTTATTGATAGCAATATCGCGGGCAAGATTGAACGTAAGGGTGGCCCTTAAATTGAACATTTTTAAATTTCCTGGGGGCCACCGCATATTATCGTGAGGTATAAAATAAAAATGCTATGTGCGAAGAGAAAATTAATGCGTTTTTCAAATATCGCTACCGGCTATTTAACAAATTAAAAACTTCGGAAAGCGAACAAAATAGTAAGAAAGTTAGCAATTTATTATTGTAATTGAAATCAACGATCCTCGCGAGAACTTTTGAACGTCTCGCGTCTCTGGCGTCAGTCCATCCGTACCCAGGTGCGGATGGCCGACGCTCCGAGTATGACCGACGATTACCTTTTAGTCACCAGGAGGTTGGCAGCCGATGATCGGATTTCGATGAATGTCCTGCGTTGACCTAACCTCGATTGGCAATCACTCCAACGTTGGCATCAATAGTTGGCAAAACGCTGCTTACCAAAGTTGAGCCGACGCTGGCGTATCGTCGTAATGATGCGTGTTCGTCGGTGTCAAGTAGACGTTCGCTCACGACGTCGACGAATTTAGCCCAGCACCCGCTAGCGGCGTGTAGCCAACGTCCAACACCAAATATTTATAAACAATGCAATTTTTTTTAAATTTGCGCGACTACTGAATCCTTTTTTATTATTCCAGGTTCCATTATTATAGTTTTATCTACAGTACTGTAGAGCAGACAGCCTAAGTTTCATGAATATTATTAATTAAAGTGTGAATACAAAAATGAAATAATAAAACTTAGAAAATTTAAAGCAATTGCTAAGTTAATATTAGCTAGATATGCAGTAGTCATGCTGCTTTTACATGAGATTCGAAACAAAAATCTTCAAGGTGAGCATAGCCGAGTGCGGATTAAAAAGTGTATTCTGATGTTTTCAATGTGTGAAGATAAAAAACTACAAAAAAGAAATTGAAGGATGATAAAAAAAAGCACTTGAAAGTCGCGCAGATCGCTAAAAAAATGTATTGCGTATTAATATTTTCCATTCAACGTTGGCTAGACATCGGCAGCCAACATTGGGGCAACGTCGTTTGATAATGTAGGGCCGATGTTATCATCCCAACGTCAACTGGTAGTCGGGCCTACATTGGCGACCAGAGTCGGGTCGACTTTGTAACTCAGGCGGTCATAGTTGGTCAAACATCAGTCCGGTTCTCAAACCGCACCTGGGTGTATACGCAAAGACAACTTCTTTAAATATCAACGGATAACGATATTCAAAATTACAAACTTAAGTAAGCGTTTCTTCCGATCAAATATAGATGCTAGATTTAAATTATGAAAGGCGCTAATTCATAGGCTAGTCAGCAGACGCACTGTGCGTTTCCATCCGCTAGCCTACGTCATATATCTATATCGGCCCGCGACACGTTTGCGTCAGTTGTTGTGAAAACGATTTGCGGGATATCGTGTGTGAAAAATGGACGAAGAAACAGTGCTGTTGTTGACCAACGCCGGCTTAGAAAACCATCATGAGCAAATTTGCAAGATTCGACTCCTTTACATCTCTGCAGATTCTTAAACAATTACAATATATCCTTATGCCGTATATTAATTTAGCAGTAATAGATACATTACATATTATACAATATGCATGTTGGATCGACGACCTTAAGTAATTAAGACCACGTCCGTGTAATTTAAAGTTTAAATTAAAAATGTGTTAATTAGATAATGTATCAATTATTTGATTTTCACCAAAAACAAAAAAACCAGGGGTGGAGAAATATGGACAAATCCATTTTTTTCAATGAAAAAAATGTAGTAAAATATACATTTCATTCGAAGAAAAAATTGTTGGTATAAATAAATACTACATTTGTTTCAACTCCTACATCCCATGAGATACAAATGAATACACTAAGTAGATACTAAATATATAGTTAAGTACAAAATTGTACTTAATACAAGTAAAATATTAGTAAGCAGATTTATAACGAATATAATTTATATGTCTGAAATATACTGGGACCTCGATTTCATTCACAGCGGCGGGACCGGCTCCCGCTCACACTCGCGAAAATCGAGGCTGCGCATACCCCGCCCATACTAACTGTTGAGCATGGCTTACTGCGTCGATCGACATTCGCTCCGTGATGGGGTTTGTTACGGAAATGGAGGGTACACAAATCGAGGTCCTAGTGTAAACTTTATTTATTATAAAGAAATCTTTTCTCTAGGTATATGCTCGTAACTGGACGCGTTGGAAAGTTTATGTCCAAATGATGATATAAAAGTGTCGTAAAAATTCCCATTCGACACTTTGTTTTCAAGTATCATCGATTGAAAGATTCGTCTTCCGGCATATTGGAGTATAAGTACTGAAACGATTTTACTTTACTTTCCCACGGTACTTTTACTTTTTATTTGAGTCGCAGGGAAGGAAAGGGTTGAAGTTCGTGGTGAGACCCGAGGTGGAGGAAT
Source organism: Ichneumoninae sp. B BG-2022a (assembly GCA_030522725.1). Lineage (NCBI taxonomy): Eukaryota > Metazoa > Arthropoda > Insecta > Hymenoptera > Ichneumonidae > Ichneumoninae sp. B BG-2022a. Next base: position 14,655 of record JAPYZD010003196.1, read on the forward strand.
TCCTTTTTTAGGAGGGGAGAAAACTCTCAGATCGGCCTTCCTTTACAGAGTCGTAAGACTGCAGGCTTAGTTTATCATTGAGTTGCGGGTGTGGAGGAGAGGTAAATTGTTGGAGGTTGATCCCTTTTATATCTCGATGAACCTCGCCTCACCATAGTTACGGCTACAGTAACGCAAGAGTGACGAAAAATAGAACTTATCAATTGGGATCTTATATTTTTCTGTTGATCAGGCTACATTGCAGTTACGGCTACCGAAAGAAAAATAGGAGGTGACGAAGAGCGTGATAAAAAAAGATCAAAGGGAATGAAAGGAAAGAACAGAGGTCAGAAGCTAACTGAGCTACTGTCTCTTCTAATGAGTAATAACGAGTTTTTTATTACCTACTGGCGTCGGTGAAAAGAAGTGAAGCTCCCGAGAAAATACAATAAAGAAACGAATGGACTAGAAGAGTCGTATGCGGTGATTAGAAGCTAGTGTTCGTATTAGTGACCGTGTTGATGTAATACGTTTTAAAGTGAGGATCTCAAGTTCGTGGATTGTGTATTTGTCCTACCTACACTAGGCTGCTAATTATCGCTAGTTGTTAGGCGACGTGGTGTGGCTTGTCAGAACTACAGCACGAGTTAAGGAAAGTCTTTTACATTTATGAGCTGGGCTAGCTCAAGATCATACAGGCTTCGAAGCAGTATCGAGACCGTGTATGGATGAGATGGGCTGTCTCAAGGAAGCTGAGGTGTCGAAGCAGTATCGAGGCCTTAGCTTGAGAGGAGATGGGATTTCTCGAGGATATTCTCCAAGTGTCAGAGTAGTACTGAGGCTTGTTGAATTTGAGGATATGTTACGAGTGAAGGTAGGATGATAAAAGGTGCTCTCTTGCTTCGCGCACGGGTTTATATAAGCGGTCAGTGATACCGCGTGACCCGTGGTGTCGTAGGTGATGCGTAGAGGGGGGGTCGTCGCGTGGCGTTCGTCTCGTGGGAGAGGTGGTAAGGAGCTCGCTGACGCGCGAGCGTGGGATCTTGGTAAGGCGAGTTCCTACTTCTCGACGAAGGTAAGGAAGGATTGCAGATCGCGGAGCGGGTCGATAATCCGTTCCGTTACAGTACACAGCAGCGTTTCGCTTAAAAAGTACTTGGCGTCGAGACGCTACGCCGTCTCTTGATGTCAAGACTTCGAATGTCCTGATGATTAATGACTTGATGATAAGCAACATTCTGAATTACAAATATTGATCCGGGTCATAAGAACGACGTCCCGCTTTAGCAGACGCTTCATTTACCCTTTTGATCAAAGTGGAGGGGAGGGTCGTGCCTAACTCGTCTGTTTTCCTTATCGATCGATCCTATCATCTTATTTGCTTATGTCGCTTATGTTGCTCACTTTTATCATTTTACAATCTTGATTGTTACAACAATTTTCTTATTAAATAAATGGACATCATAAATTTCCTTTTCAATTAAAATAATTTAGGAATTCCAAAGAAATTTGGATCTTGCTTCTATCGAAATTTATCATCCCACTTAATTAAATTAATAAATTTTTTTTAATACCCTGATTTGTAAGAATAATCAGGTATTTATCTTTGATTAAATAACCTAAAATACTTAAACTGTCGACTTCGTATATTAAGTGACTCCCGTATTACCAATAAAACCTTGACTACAAAATTATATATTTCCGATTTAATGTGTCGATGATTTCCTTAAGTGTATTGACAATATTTTTTATAGCATTTGATTATTTGTGTACTATCCATTTCTCCATTAATATTTAACTTTGATAATATTTGAATGATTATTTATTGATTAATTTTGAATATTGGTTTCAGATAGCTATGTCGCTTCGCGCTCATTTCGCATAAGTTCGAGAAAAATAAGAAAACATCCCTAGCAAGTTGATGGACTGCAAACAAATCGAAAAACGGACACGTCCATTGGGGAACAAAACGGACCGTAAAAAACGACAAAACGGACTGTACATTTTTTGGTGACATTTGGTCTTTTTTCTGTTGCGGAAACCGAAAACGGACCGAACGGTTTTTTTCGAAAAATTTGCTTTGGTCCGTTTTCGATTCTCGCAACCGAAAAAGGACCAAGATCGTATTTTTATTCTGTCCTTTCATTAAAAACTGAATTAAAAGCAAAGCAACAAAAAATAAAAAACTTAGCCAAAAATTTTAATAAAAAATGTTCGGTCCTTCCTCGGTTTCTGCAATCGAAAAAGGACCAATCCAAATGTACGGTCCGTTTTACCGTTTTTGTTTCGTTCTCCAACGGACGTGTCCGTTTTTCGGTCCGTTTTTTTGTTTTTTTTGTTGTACCCCGGGTAGTATAGTATCCGATTATTGCAGCAACACCGGTTGCGCAATCATTGAGGCATACAGCGGCACGCGAGGAGCACGCGTCACTGCAAGGCCGCGACGAAATTCACCGTACAGTGCTGAGTCGGCAGTTGAGCAATCTCGAGGGACTCGGTAACTAGAGCACCGGCTCGGAAACTACCGAGTCAGAGATGTCGAAGTAAAAACAAACTCCAAATCCCTCTCTCGAGGAAGTCAGGATTTGGAATGATATTGATTTACTAAAATAAAGTAAGCGATAAACATGTCAACAATATTAAGCCGACGTGGCTGCTCTCCTATCGATACATAAGAGATGGAGAGCACTCACTCATCAGTCTCTTCGAAACTCCTGAATCTTACGTTTGATTACGACACAATAATAACGAGCAGGGGCTCGTTATTGGTCAAATACTGTGGACAAGGTAGACTCACCTTGTCAAGGTCAAATGTACAAAGTGTACCTAGATTGGTAAATAAACATTATTATCTTTGTTTTAATAAATTGTGCATTTATAATTCTCTTGGGTTCTTAACTGGATAATTCCAAAACATTCAAGCTAATGACTCAAACGCAAAACCCGCAGTAGCTACCCGGGTGTCTGCGGGTACACTGAGAGAAGGATCCAATAGAAATGACCATAAACCTGGTAAAACCGACAGAACTTTCGGGTATACGGGCGCTAGACTGACATTTTGGTAAACATTCGTATTAAATTTGACAAATTCTCCTACAAAATATAGTAATTTTCACTATCGCAGATATTATCCGAATATCTCGTAATTTATGCTAGCATATAATGTTCTACCGCTGGTACCGCGATTCGCGTTTAATCTCCGGGGTTGTAAATCCCGTTACTCTGTGCGTAGAGACGATACGCCAGATGACAACACCGCACGCCAACTTAATCTTGTGCGGCTAGTGTTTTGGAAAAAAGGGTTGAACACTGATTTTATTTTTAATACAATATATATATTTCACTGCGAAAAACAAATAACAATGGATATAAACTTTGATTAATATTAGGATAGAAATTGGTTGTGTTACGAAGTATAGCACGTGGATTGCGAGGTGACGTTAACTTAAACGTGATTGCAAACTGAGCTGGAAGAGTCAGTTGCTGCCGATCTGTCGATGTTGGCGTTAAATCTTAGACTAATTTGTGTAGAGACTCTTCTGTGATCGGTGACTTGAGCTTGCAGCTCTGAGAGGGAATGCATTTTTGTTTGTAAATTCCTATTGGTAAAACTGCAGTAGGCGTTTTTTCTCATCACCAATCAAAGAAGATTCCCTTTTTCTTTGTGAGTCGCATGACTCATTTTATTTTTGGGTTTTCCTAATTTCGGCGAAGAAATAGTTCTCGCGCGCGAATGGTCGAGCGTGAGGCGGTTCGATTATTTTATTGCGACTAGGCACCGTTGCTTTCGTCGGTATATTGAATGCGAGGATCTGTCTAGCCTGTCCAAAAGAAATCCCTTTGTATTAAAAAGGTTGTAAACAGCGAGGCTAACCGTTCGAAAAGAGTGAAGAAAAGTCACGTCCACTGATTAATAATTTTTATGAGTTAACCATGTGGCGGCCAGACGCTGCACGTTTTTCAGCGTGAGCTCGACCAGAGGATTATAGACCCGTTTTTGGTGACTCGTCAGGAGAGAGATGGACGCTCTTACCTGCCGAGTCGCCCTCGGGTTTTTGATGTATATAATAAATGTAATATTAAATGTTCATACGAACTATCCCTATGGCTAGATCTTCCTTGCGTGGTGTTACACGCAACATATAAGTTCTTTTTTAGTAGAAAATATAGTAATCGGTGGCGTCGAATCGCGAATCATTTGTATCGGGCCGTGTGGAAAAAAATGTTAATGAACGTAAGTATTAACAATTATATGAAAATATAATCGACTACAGCACGTGGTATAATATTATGTTGAAAAGGTTTGCGGATTGGTCCCCCGAGTGATCGGTAAACCGTTTATAGGTTATACCGGCATATTATGTCGATACATTTGTTTTATGTAACGTACATAAAATTTGATTGACGAAATTCTCAGTTTTTGTCGCCGAAAATCTCAATTTTTGTCGCCGAAATTCTTAGTTTTTATTTATACTTGATTGCCGATCGAAGTTGTTGAGGAGGATACTGGGCCGAATCGGGAAAGCGTATGTTTACTAATAATTTATTCTTCCTTTGTACATCTCAATGCGTCATTACGTTTGCGTAATTGTCTTTGCAGAACCTCTACACATTTCTGACTGATACCACGGATGGCAAATCAATTCTTGTCACCTACAAAACCAATAAGTCGCTGACGAACAGTGCGCGGAATTTATTGACAAGATTGATCATTCGATCGGAGAAGGATGCAGCCTTCAATGAATTAAATGTTCTCGATGGAGAATCGAGAATCCTACTATCTTTTGAGTAAGCATACATTCACTACTCGACACTCTTGTGCGTAGTCAGTATTCTTTTATTAGTGTTTCATTACAGCCTTAAATTTTTTCTTACTGCGTAAACTCTCTTTCGCACTTACATTTTTACTGCGTTCTATTGTATTTGATCGAACTGAGGTTTTCCCTACTAATCTTGTTAGGCACTCCTACATTTTTTAGACTGTGTTAACAATCTTAGTCACATTCTTGTTACTAAAGTTGCGATTAAAGCCAATATTTTTCCACTATCATCATTTACGCGGGATTAGAAATAAGAAGGTGCGAAGCATGATGATAGTTCAAAAATATTGAATTTAATCTCAACTTTAGTAACAAGAATATCAGTAAGATTGTTAACATACTCGAAAAAATGTAGTTGTGCGTAGCAAGATTAGTAGAGAAAACCTCAGTTTGATCAAGTACAACAAAACGTAGTAAAAATGTAAGTGCACAAGAGAGTTTACGCAGTAAGAAAAAAATTTAAGGCTGCGATGAAACACTAATAAAAGAATATTGACTATGCACAAGAGTGTCGAGTATCTATGCATTTATGAATATTATTTACTTTTGGCTCTCGAACAACTTTCTGATATAAATGTTACCCACCTTGTCCGCTTCAGCGACGGATATAATTATATCGTAAAAAATTATTTTTAGAACGTAGTTTATAAGGGTTCAGGTCGTTGAAATAAATAACAATATTCTAAAATACATTGATTCATCTAAGAGGGTGAGCGTGGCCGAGTGGATCGGCGCGCGCTTCACACGCAGTAGGCCCCGATTCGATTCCCGGCAAGCACCAAGAATTTTCTGTGGTGTTTTTACCTGCGAAAAGAGGTTCGGAACCCACTATAATAGTAGGTCCAGAGGAAAGGACCAGCGCCTTGGTATGGGAAACCGAAATACTGGGAAACGTGTCGCGGGTTCGATTCCCGAGACTGAAGTCCCCTAGGTGAAAGGAAAACGGACGGGGACGTAGCTCCGGAGATAGGACGTACGAACTACGACTATATATATATATTATTTTTTTTCAAGTTCCCCTTATGGCTCGGGCTATTTTTCTGCCTTCAAGCCGCTATTTCTCAATTGTTTTTCCTAGTCTTCAAATCAGTGGTAAAGTTCACGGCCACAGCCGCTGTTACCCCCCATACTGTATCGCATTTGCACGAGGGCGCAGGGATACTGCGGAAAACCTGCGCCGATACAACCGATCATTCCAACTGAGTCTTGAGGTTTGTATTCGATACTTCGAGTACGAACACCAATCCTCCGAATTCGACCTCCCGCTCAACAGTGCCAATGCGCTAGTTAGTGCACGGCTAGGCAATCACCCATCCAAGTACTGACCGCGAACGATTCTGCTTGACTCTGGGGACCACCGAAGCCGCGCACCAACCGCGCATCCACCGCTGTCGGTTACTACGACTATATCCGTATGTTTGGGACTACTGACACCTGGCGGGACGCGACGAAGCTCCGGGCCCAAGAATCGAACCGGCGACAACGGATAAGGAAGGAGGAGGAAAAGTGAAGCCCGTAACCCTTAGGGGATCGGTGTAAACACACAATGCCCAATACAATACGTTGATTCATCTATATACCGTCGACAAAACTACATATTAATTGAATTTCATTTCATCTATTGAAACGTTTCGATATTCCGTGGGAGCGGAATATCGAACTCACGATTTTTTAGATCGTCTTCTTCCCAAAAGGAAGGTAAAGAGTTCGGTACT
>JAPYZD010003197.1:6932-20599 GCA_030522725.1 Ichneumoninae sp. B BG-2022a
GTGTAAAAATCTGAAAAAAATCATGTATACTAAAGGTACTGAGAAGATTAATTTTGCATAATAATAATTGCAAAATGTTATTAACAAATTCATAAAAAATTAATTGGTTAACAACTTACCCGGCAACAAAACTTTTTTTTTTATGAAAATGATTCGTTTATTTTTCTGAATACGTATGAATTTTTTCAGATTTATAAGTAGTCGTTGATTTTTAATTTTTTTATAGAACAAAAATCAACGATTACTTAAAAATTTTCTCTTATTATTGTCGAACTTATGCGAAGTCAGCGCGCAGCGAGATTCCCTCCTTAAGGTAAAAAGGATAAAAACCTGGTTAGGGAGAAAAGAAGAAAAATTAGTGGCGTGCTCTTATACATATATCCAATATAAGACACGAAATTCCGGATTCAAAACGGTTCAGTACGATCTCAACGAATTCCTCAACTTCTTCGGGACTTAACGGTTCGATGGACATTAAATTCTCGTCAGCGTGCTGTTTGGTGCACATGCACAAAGCCCCGAAAGAAGCCCCGGTTAATCCGCTTTCCGGTCAAACCACCCCCGGATAATCGAGGCTCCCCGTCGCCGGGTATATTCCGCAAAAAAAAAAAAAAATGTCCGTCCTCTGAATTTTTTCTTCCCGCTCGAAGGCCCATGTCGCCCGGTCGACGAAGCTCGGCGATTCGAAGAGTCGGGCGAGATTTCTTTAACCGTGTCTCTTCCTTTCTTCTTCCTCATCGTTTTTTTTGCCCGCAGTTCCCGTACCTCTGAATAAGAACGTCAGAGTCGCGGGAACTGCTTCGAGACGAAGAATTCAGTGTTATAGACGAGAGCTTTCAGATTTAACGAAGCGAGGATAGGATGAAAGGTGGCGCAGAGCTGCTGCTGCCATCGCCGTTCGAGGCTGCGGGGTTGGGTTTTTTGGTGAGAGACTGCGAGTTAAGAAGAGGGAAGAATCTGCCAGGAAGAGTCGTAATGTTAAAACTCGCCCGGTCGTGAGTATAGATGTATATAAGGGGAAGGAGGAGAGACCTTCGACCTCTTTTACCGTCGTGCGAACACACTCATCCCCCTTTTCCAGGGGGGGGGGGGGTTGGTTTGAAGCGAGGGTGGAGCGCAGTGTCGACCACCTTTGCCCTTTATACACGCAAGAACGTGGGGATTTCTCTCATTCGACGAGGCGCCCGCGTGCCTTTTTGCCTCTTTCGTTCCTTCACCCCTCCGGGGGCCCGGAGGGGGTGGACCGCCCCGCTGGATGCTGCACGACGGTGCGCGACTCTCCGTGTGCATGCCTCTACTTCCTCTCGATCCCCCGATGCTACCGAGCAAATCAAATTTCTCAACGTTCCAGACGTCAGGAACTTAAATCCCGATGCTTTGACGTTGTGCTTGATCGATCCGGCTGGAAGGTTCCTCCGGAGGTCGGGCAGGGTACGTCGCGCCGCGCGACACAGTCCGAATAGACTTCGACCGGGCTAACCGGCTCACGTTGCAAAAATCCTCCGGAGTTTCGGGCCGCGAAGTGTAAACCGATACGAGTGAATCTATACTATCACGACCCCGCCCCTCACCTTATCGCCCCCCTTCCCTCCAGCCCCCGACCAATTACCACTATAATAAAACTTTCCGTGGCTAACTTTTAATGGATAAGAGACCGAGTTGAAAATTGCAATAGAAAAGTACGATTCCTCCTCCATAGTCTCTCTCCCTTTGGCTGTCCCGACACAATTTATTCATTCTCATTATCGTCGGGAGGGAATTAGGCTGATGCTTTCCCGCGGGACGTCGGAGTCTCGCGATGAGCTTGTACGACAAAAACTAGCTTTGCGGCGGAGAACGTGATTTAAAAAGCTCGTTGATATAACGAGATTTTATTCGTTGATACGGAGTGCCTGCCTCGAGGCACGGGGAAACGGAGGGGGGGGGGGGGGAGAGCCAGGGGGGTGCGTTTGAAGGGGTGGTTCGGACCCGCGCCCCAGGAGCCCGAGATGTCGCGAAAGATTAAAAAATTCCGGGTACACCACCGGCGGGTGTAATAAAAACGAAAGAAAGATATTTTTTTGTTTTTTTTTCGTTGGTTTTATTTGTTTTTTTTTTGTTTCTTTTTGTGTCTCTTGGACATGCCACGAACGGAGTCGAGTCTGCACTGTCGGAAACGAAACGAAAGAGGATTCAGTTATCATAAGCATTTCTTTTTCCTTTTCGAGCGTCTGTTTTTTTGCTCTCTGGATATTTACTTTGCCGCAACACGAAAAAAGTAATTTCCCCATTTCTGTCCGTCAGTCTGTCCGTGCGTTCACCGGCCGGGAACGCAATAACGTCTCGAAGGGACTTCCGACCGCGGCGAAGTTTACTTTGTGTCTTCTACATGTTGTATGTGGTTTTATATAACAGACGACATTTTACTTCGAATTTATTCGTCCATTCCTTTCACCCTTCTTTCCTTTAATTTAAAGTAAAAACATGAAATTTAAGAAACAAAAATCATGACAACGGAAATTAGGGTTCGCATTCGACCAGTGTCTTCGTTGCACCACGCGGTCCATCCATTATAAATTTTTTTATATAATTTTTGAACATTGATATCTAATTTTTTTAAATTATTAATATTAATATATTAATATAAAATATTAATATGAATACTGCATCGAATAATCTTTTTCACACACTGATCACGCACTAAACACCGATAAAGTAATTTTTAAAAGATCACAGTAGATATACAGTGTTGACAGCTGATTCTTAGCCAAAGGTAGAATGCTCGGGAGATTCTGCATATCGATCCACTATGAAATTAGCTGCAATATACGGTGAAATGATTGCTGGATATCTCGCTGAAATTTCGATACGGACTAGCACGCTTTTTCCTAAAAGTCTTTATTTCACTCGGTGCGAAAATGGCCGTTTTACGCACGCTCCGCATAAAACCCCAATTTTCGTATCTTGTCGACAAAATCTGAAAATACCCAGATCATGATTCAAAGAGACCACTTGACAAATTTTGTCAAAAGATTTTTTGTTCATCCGAAGAACACTGACTACCAAGGAAAAGCGTAAAATCACATGGTCGGCCGGAAATGCACAACTCCCGTCCTTCGCCCTCTCGGCATTCGGGAATTAAAAAACCACCGAGTGTAAAAAAAGTGCATTCGGTACATCGTTCTCGCCGCGTTTCGAAACAGACCCGCGAAATAATTAATGGATCGGAGCGATGTTTATATTTATACAATACGTCTGGAGGCCAAGCGGTCTCGTTAGCTCGTCAGGTACCAAGCCGCCAAATTAAATTTATTGGCAGAGCTCCGGGGCAGACACTCCGTGTTAATTAATTAATTAACACGTTAATTAATTGAAAGATGCCCCGAAATAATCGATTCTTGTCTCGTCGTGTAATCCTCTCCGGTGGGCTCTCGTCCGAGAGCCCGAGGACATAATACATATATACACACACATACGTGATATACATATACATAGAGCTGCATTTCCAGCGGTCTGGCAAAATCCGCGATAGATTTGCCGGTCTAAGGGCGGCCGGAGGGGTTGGCGGCGTTAATTCTCTAAAAATATAGAGGGATCGAGACAGAAGCGACAGCGGCGGGGCGAGGAAAGAGAGGAGAGACCCGCGGGGAATTGTAGTTGCTTACCGCGGCTTGCCGGAGAGAATCGGGCGACGAGCGTTTAAAGTTTAAACCGCGGTACAATTGCCAGCCGACACGGTTTTCCTCGAGCAAACCCGCCGCGAGCGTGCGCTGGAGGCTTGGGATTATTATATAGAGAGAGTTAAAGGCAGCGAGCGGCGGGGGAGGGGGGGGGGAGGGGAAGGAGGCGCCCGAGGCTTTCGGTAATCTCGTGTGAAAATATAGGTCAGAACAATTAAATGTTTAAATCGTTTGGAGGAAGGAGAGGAAGGCTCTCGAGTAGGCGAGGACGAAGTGCTAATGAGAGACCTCCCGGTGAAGGGATGAAGAGAAAGTCATGTGCACGCAATTAAACACAAGCTCGCCCATGCGCAGCTCTTCGCGCGCAGGTACCTTACCTCTTTCCCTCCAGAGAACCGGACGGCGAAATTCTTCGGTCGCAATTAAAAATGTAAATTTCGAGAGAAAGAAAAAAAAAAAAAATTTCCTCGCCACTAACTCGAGAGAAATTATTTACAAGTTTTTATTTAATTTTTTTTTCTTAGGGACTTTTTCTCACGCGCGTGAGGAGTGGATTTTATATCCTGTTCCATATCGATCATTCATCGAAATGGAACTTCTTCGGTCGTTATTAAAATTGTACTCTGAGAAAAAATGACATAGTAAAAGCAACAATACTGACTTTTACCATAAAAAATAGTTCCCATGGGGAACGTCCAGGGTAAAAGTGGTGAATATGGCCCACCTCGATTAACACGTAAATCAATGATATATGGACCGGGCCATATTCCCCCACTTTTACCCTATATTTCATAGTTACGACTATGACAAAAAATAATCGTTGCAACCACAATTATGATTTGACCAATTGAATATGCACTATCAGAAACTATCTATGTAGGCGTTCCCCCTGGGAACTATTCGATATAGTAGGAAATACTGTTCTTTTTTCAGTGTACCGAGAGAAAGAACAAAAAAATTGTCCTCGCCACTAACTCGAGAGAAATTATTTACAAGTTTTTATTTAATTTTTTTTTTCTTAGGATCTCTTCCTCCCGCGCTTGAGGAGGGGATTTTATATCCTGTTCCATATCGATCATTCATCGAAATGGAACTCATCGGTCGCTCGTATCCGTTGTTCTCGCCATCCGAGTACCGGTACTCGGAGAACTCGCGCGGGGACGCGGGGAAACGCGACCGCTATCGAGAGACTGCGGGGAGAAACTTTTCTTTCGGTTACCACGATAGAAAAGTTTAAACCGGGGGACGGAGAGGGGTGAAGAGAGGGGGCTTGCAAGGAAAGGCTCTTTTTAGAGCGCGTACCGACCTCGCGACCGTATTATTTATTAAGCACGCTACGTCGAATATTGGTGCAACTCTGCCCGGGGATGAGAGGGGCCGGAGGAGGGGGGGATAAAAAGAAGTTTCTCAATTCTCTGGGTTGAAACAACCCGTGGACTGAACTATAAGCGTCCGCGAAACTCTGAGCGTCGCGACGAAGAGGTGGAGGGAAGCCATCTATATTTTATTATTCCGCCGACGAATTCAGAGACGCGTCATTCATCCAAGTTTCTGGCGCGTACAGCTTGCGTGTCAGTTGTTGTTATTCATTTGTGTAATAAATATTGCGGTGCAGCGGGCATTCTCGACAGGTAAACGCCCGGAGACTCGCCGGGCTCGAGAGGGATGCAAGACAAAAAGCTATATGATAAAAAAAAAAAAAAAAAACTATCAGGAGGGACGGTAAAAAAAATGAAAAATGGCCCGGACTGATTTTGGTGGATGCGAAGTTTAATCGGACAGTTTCGAGGCCGAGAGTGTCCGCGCGAATTTATGCGTGTATATTTATGTACATATATGTGTCGGTGTGTGTGTAGATAATACAACTACGTGTCGGCGTGCGAGCACATGCGTAAAGGCTTTGCCGGGGCGCGACCTCGTCCACGAGGTCGCCGAGTGATCCGAGCGTGAATCCGAGCGTGAAACCGACAGGCCATTAAACGGGTGGAATAGCTTAGGGGGAGGTTCGATCGGAACAGCGAGGACTACAGTCGCGCTGCATTGCACACGGAATACCTGTCCTAATACACTTTCTCTGTACAGTATTAAGCCTCGCTCGCGGACCGCATTGAGTTAATTTTAAATTTATAGATAGTTCGGGCGTATTTTCAACTTGCTTAACTCGATCCATTTGCTTGTCGATTAGTATTTTTTTCAATCAGATTTCACTTAGCGAATTATATTGTCGGGCGGAGCGGGGTACAATGGAATCCGCGGGGCAAAAGGGACTACTTTGAGCAATTTTTCACAGGATATAAAAAGTGTCTCATCTCGAATGAAAATCCCTGGTCCGTTTTGCTCCAGGATAAGGTTTTGACCCGTCAGTTTTTTAAATTTTATTTTTAGTGAGAAATTTATAGCCAATTGCTTCGATTAATTTTATCAAATCTCAATGGCTTTCCTTCTCCCCCCCCCCCAGCGTCACACATTCCGGCTTCCGCCCTAATACGCTTTCTCTGTACGGTTATTAAGCGTCGCGCGCGTTACGCACACTGTAAAAATAAATTGCAAACTTAATGTACCGGAACTTGAAAATTGCTTACATTACTTACATTAATTGAACATCAATTTACATTTTTTGGTAAAATAAAAATACCAGATTTAAAAATTACAAATCTTTTGCCTGAAATTTACAAAAATTTTAATTAAAAATTCAAATTTTACTGTAAAATTGCAATGCATATGTCTTTGAAATTTCAAAAACAGTTTATGTAAATAAGCTTCCAATACCGTTCATTAACGTCCGAATAAAATTTGTTTACAGCGCACAGAGTTACTTTTAAATTTATAGATAGTTCGCGCCTATTTTCAAGTTGCTTAATTCGATCTACATACTCGTCCATCACTATTCGTTGAAATTAAATAACACTTTGCAAATGGTCCTATAGGATGGAGCGGGTTAAAATGGAACCTCTGGGGCAAACTGACTACCTCATCCAATTTGTCACAGGATGTAGAAAAAGTTTCATCGCGACTGAAAATCACTGGTCCGTTCTGCCCCACGGTATCGTTTCGTCCCGCCAGGTTTGATATTTTTTATTTATAGTCAGCAAGTTATAGTTAATTGCTTCGATCAATTTCGCCGAGTCTCAATGGAGTCCCCCCCTCGCAGAGGCGCACCCTCCAGCTTTCCCGAAGTCACCGACACCGTTTGATATTGCGACCGCGGTGGAGCAGTAAGCCGTGGCTTAATTAACTCCCCCGCGAATTTATCTCTCCCCAGCGTCTTAATTCTCCCGTCCGTTACGACACCGACGTAGCGCGGGGAGAAATCCCGGTATTCGCCAAGCCCCGTGACGATTTCCTCGAGATCAAGGTCCTCGCGCCGCCGTCGCCGCGGCTGCCGGTGCTTCCAGCGCCGAGAGCCATTCGCACTCGATTAAATTAAGGGTAGGTACGAAAATGACTTGCAGCTACGATCGCCCCACGTACGAAACTTCCCCTACGTGAGAACGAGTTCCACCCCCTCCACCGCCCCCTCGACGAGTTTCTAAATCCAATCAAACGAGAACTCGCTTTCGTTCGGTTTCCACGCGCGCACCGATGGATCTTCCTCATTGGATCCTCCAGCGAGATTTATCGGTTGTCATTGAGTCCGATGAAATGATCGAGTGTCCGCGTAAGATTAGTCGATGAGCCATAAACACAAGGAACTTCGAACGCAGGGACGGGCGGAAACGGCGGAGGGAGAGTTTCCAATGAAGTTCGGTTTCCGAGACTGGAAGACGCAGTGTCGGGAGGTAGCTCGGAGGTTCCACGGAGTATTAGAGGCCTCCGGTAGGAAAGTGGTTGCATTGGTGCACGACGGGGGTTAAGGAACGCGGCAAATACTGGCCGGTAAGTCAAGGAACCGCAGGATGTCCCAAGCGGCAAAGTTTGTCGGACCCCGAAAGCCATCGCCGGAATACTCCGTGGCTTGCTGGCTCCGCCGGTATTTCCCCGCGCAGCCCCCTGCGCGAGGGTGGACCGACGTGTGCGGCTTCGCACAGGGACGGAAGACCCGCCGCGTATACTGCGCGCGGATGTGCGAGCTCTCGAAACAACACAGCGAAACGGCCTTTGGACGAAACTTTCCGTTATACGAAACAGCGTGTTTCCTGCGGCCAAACATGCCCGAGGCCCCGGGCGTTATACCAACGATTAATTCGGTATGCCCTTGCGCGGCGGCGAAGAAATTGTAAAGGGACGGAGGGCCGAGCATTTCCACGCGATAAAAAAAATACAAATATTTTTACTTTAAGGGAATAGGTCACAGAACGACCTTTCTACTCTTGGAACTAAAAATCAATTTCTAATCATTTTTTCCCCACATGGATTTCGAGCTTAAAATTGTGGCAATTAGCATGAGCTGCATATTATGATGCGTGAAAAGCAACATTCCTTTTTAAAAAATTATATATTTCCAGACGAGTCTGTTAGAATTTTTTTCAAAGATAACATTACAACATTAATATAACTAAAATAACATTAAAATCGAACTGAGCCAATAGATTTTCGAAGATATTACGAGTTGAAACTTCAAACCTGCATATGAATAGATACTTAGACCTCATCGTTGCTAGCAACACACCCCCCCCCCATCATTGAGAAATAACGATCCGTGACGTGTTGCCTTAAATAACATGTCCTTTAATAAATTGCACAGAATACGTGTCTTACACGTATCCGTCAGAAAATCGAAATAATGAACAACGAAGAAGCTAACTGAATAGACATATGTCAACTATCCACTCACACTATGTAAAAAATGCTCAGGCATTATGTAAAACACGTGGCTGAAGGGCTTAGATCGATGACGAATATATATACGTGTTCTGACGTCAATCTACGTTATGTGATGCTATGTTGAAATTGTACCAACCGGCGTATTGCCAATAAATCCACTATTACCACTACAAAAATTTCTTGCCCATAAATATCGACTTTGTATTTCCGAAATTTTACAATTTTTGTTAAGTCAATTATTTGTTGACTCGAAAATGAATAGCAAAGTAAAAAAATAAAATAAAATTGTGCGTCGACAAAGAAGGTTCGTCGAACGTGGTAAACATTTTTTTTACTGCACAAAGCCCGAATTCCTCGGGGTAGGACTGGAGTATCAGTCGTAGCCTTTTGCTCTCGAACGCCTCCGAGAAAGATGAAGAATAAGACGAATACGAAGAAAAAAGAAGAAATCACAAAAAAAAAAACGAAGAAAAGGGAAGAAGTGCGAGGTGAAAGCACAGCCCGACTCTCGCGATATTCCCGGATAAGAGAGTCTCGCGGCTTCGGGGAAGGTGGAGAACTGGAGTACGCGCGAGTGTCCGTGAATTTTATTTCCCCCGATGAAAATCCGTCCGCTTTTCCTCTCGGCGAGATATCGATAACGGGTGGTACGGCTGGTGCTGGCTGCTGCTGCTGCTGCCGGTTCGGTTGGATGGAGGCTTCCGAGGGAGAGACGGAGAGAGAGCCCGGAGCTCGAGGGAGCGCGAACTTTCGGCCGTGCGAATAGATCGAGAAAGAGAGAAAACCGTACGGTGAGAAGAGCTTCTCCACCGGTGCAACCTCACCCAGAAGCTCTACCATTTGTCACGTCGGCCCGACGAAACTTCGATCCATCTTCCCTTTATGTCGGTGTCGGCAGTTGCCGAGTCCTTATACTGCGCGACGTCGGGCGGAGGTGTTAAGAAACTCGCAATCGTAAGCGTTTCGCCTCTCCCGCACCCCCGGGCGGGCCCTTATCGAGTGTGGCTCTCGATACCGCACCGATTCCTCCGCCCAGTCGTACATCGACGATTGTTAATTACAATTTGTATCGAGAATTCCGGCCAATCGCGGGGACGAGTCCACGGTACTTCGGATTGAACCTTTTCCAAGCTTTCCGACCCTCGCTCTTGTCATGCCGCTGGAGCGCCAAGTCAATTAAATTCCCCCGTCCCCCCCCATTCTATATATACGGGTTTTCTTAATCCAATGGGAGCCCCGCTAGACGGCGCCCGAAATCTTCCCACACTATCGTGCACCCAGAAAA
The DNA here is from genome assembly GCA_030522725.1 of Ichneumoninae sp. B BG-2022a. Taxonomy (NCBI): domain Eukaryota; kingdom Metazoa; phylum Arthropoda; class Insecta; order Hymenoptera; family Ichneumonidae; species Ichneumoninae sp. B BG-2022a. The sequence continues at coordinate 16,641 of JAPYZD010003197.1, forward strand.
AAATTTATTTGACGGCCACCGTTTATTTCGTTTAAGTAAAATATTTATTTAATTAAAATAAATATTTATTTAGGGTAAAAGTGGTGAATCTGGCTCACCTCGATTAACACGTAAATCAATAATATATGGACCGGGCCATATTCACCACTTTTACCCTAAATAAATATTTATTTTAATTAAATAAATATTTTACTTAAACGAAATAAACGGTGGCCGTCAAAAAATTTTTTTTTCTGGGTGTGATTTGCCTGTTAGCAAATTTCTTATCTTCTTCTCCCCAGTCGCCCTCGTCGCGGTTTTCCTCGGGCTCTTATCGAGTGTGGCTCTCGATACCGCCCCGATTCCTCCGCCGAGTCGTGCATCGACGATTGTTAATTACAATTTGTATCGAGAATTCCGGCCGATCGCGGAGACGATTCCACGGTACTTCGAATTGAACCTTTCCGAAGCTTTCCGACCCTCGCTCTTGTCAGGCCGCTGGAGGGCCAAGTCAATTAAATTTTCCCCCATTCTATATATACGTGTTTCCTTAATCCAATGGGACCTCCGCTAGACAGCGCCCGAAATCTTCCCTCACTGACCTGATGTGCCTGTTAGAAAATTTCTTATCTTCTTCCCCCCGGGTGTCCTCGTCGCGGTTTTCCTCGGCTGGCACTGTCCGCACCAGCGACCAGCAACGTTAATTGCGAAACTTTTCTCCCGAAGGCTTCCACCCGTCGTCGTCGTAGCTCCGGGCCATCCCGTAGTCGGCCCTCCGTCGCTTTCAGGAATCTCGAATCTCGACCACGAGACCGGTAGGGAAGGATTCCTCGTTTCCTCGGCTAGAAAAAAAAGCAAAGAAAAAAAAAGATCCAGCGCAATCCTCCGGAACAAGTTGGCCCCGAAGATCCCCTTATCCTCCTTTTTTTAGTTCATGCACGGTATCTTAAACCCCCTGGAAGTAATATAATTATTTTTTAAAAAATTGAAAGAATGGTAGGGAGGATAAAATTGAAGAGCCGGAGGATAAGAAACTAAATTAATATTCGCGAGAGATTGAAGATAGTTTGAGGTACTTCGACGAGGCCTCGACGAGTTTCCCGTTTGATCCTCCCCCTCTATCCGCGCCAGCGTCGAAGAGGACGAGGAAGAAGAAGAAGAAGAAGAAGAAGACCCGCGCCGAACGCGTCAGCCCATATTTCCTCCGACCAAAGCAGCGATACCTCACATCGCGAGAATGAAACTTTGGATTCCCGGACAGGGGGATAACTCTCCCTCCATCGCGAGAATCGCAATATGCGAGTCTCGGAGTCCTCGTAAAAGAGGACGCGCCACTGTCTACGATCCACCGCGGAAAGCGCTTCCCTTCCTCGGGGCGCTTCCCCACCCGACTGCGGTGCGGCTCTCACGTCTCCTCGTAATTCCTTAAGGGCTCCGTAAACCCCGGGCATAATGAAATCTATCAAGCAACACGAGCCACCTAAATATACATGAAAGAGGCCGCTGTGCAAACGCTCGGCGCAGACACATACATTAATATTTAAAAGCCCCCGGCAATAAAGGTACACACTATAAACGCGCCACGGCATTTGGGTCCGCCGGTGCGCGCCGCAGAGTTTTACAATGAGCACACGGAGACCGGAGATACAGAGAGGAAGAGCCCTCGCCCTCGTCGCAAGAGTTGTTTCGGAGTGCAGTTAAGTTACGCGCTTCGAGCGAGGTAAATGGGTTGAAGAGGGCTGTAAAAGATGACGCCTGGACGGCATTAATAGTCATAAACGCTTCTTGCCGGAGTTCGAGATGCTCGTCGTTCGGTATGACCGGCACGAAGCCCCGCTACACCGGTGTATCTTCAGCGGTTCTGAGGGGCTTTGGGATTACCGGGATACGGATCCGGAGAGATAAGTGTCTTGAAGAGCCTTCCGCAGGTTAGGCATTGCGAGGTCTTCGAGCTTTGGTACTAGCGGGCAGCTCCGGGGCCATGCCGGAAATGGCCACGCGGAGGTGCGTCGATGAAGACCACGTGCGGAAGCTAAAATTCTTCGGCGTCTCGCCGGGGTGTTTCTGGAGCGATAAGTCTCTTGAAGAGCTTTTCGCAGGTTAGGCGTTGGCGAGGTCTTCGGGCTTTGGGACCAGCGGGCAGCGTTGAGGCCATGCCGGAAATGGCGACGCGGAGGTGCGTCGATGAGGACCACGTGCGGAAGCTAAAATTCTCGGCCGTCTCGCCGGGGTGTTTCTGGAGCGATCTCCAACATGGGGGCAAGGGAAGCTGAGCTACGAGGAACGAGAGTCGAGAGGGTTACACGACCGGGGCTGCGATACTACGAGCCAGATAACGTTTTCACTTTGTCCCGGTGGATCGATACCGGCGGAAGGAGAGGACCAGCAGCATCCAGCCCGTTAGGTAGCTTCAGTGTAGTAGGTAGTATGTTGTTGGGGAGCAGCGGAGGCGGACCGGTTGCGAGCTACCAGAACCGACGGATATCCCGGCACGGCACACGATTCCCTGAGGAATCTTTATTAGGTCGATAAGTTTCTCGCGCTGGTCTCTCCGCTGCTGCCGGTGCTGGGACTGGGGCTGGCCGGTACCGCTTCGCCCCCGAAGCCCCGAGGCTCTTCCCGCACTCGATTTTCCCACCCCGGCTTCCTCCGTGTCCCACAGGTACGGACTACGAGATGCTCCGCTACAGGATTCAACCTCACCGACCCTCCGCGCAGCCCCGTGGCTCGCTTTCTCCATCTCGGGATTTTCCGTCGCGTCGCGATGTGGAGAAAAGGGAAGTTTTCATCCCATTAAGGAAAATCGTCGGGAAACATTGTACATAATAAAGTTGGGAGGTCATCTATGGGTTCCCAATGGCCGCTCGATTTCGCATTTTATGGGTTCCTAGCGAACGCTCGATTTCGAGAGTCTATTGTTTTACAATCTGTCACTGGTCAAAATGTTACCTCGAAATTTTTTCATATGCAAGCGGAGTTCAAAAAACCCTGAATTCCATATACCGAATCCGAAATCACTCCCATACGCTATATTCTCGAGATTTCGACTTTCATAGCATATAGAAGTGGATTTCGAAAATCGGAAATCACTTCCATATGCTATATTCTAGAGAATTCGGCTTTCATAGCATATAGAAGTGGATTTCGAAAATTGGAAATCACTTCCATATGCTATATTCTCGAGATTTTGGCATTCATAGCATATAGAAGTGGATTTCGAAAATGATAAATCATTTCCATATGCTGTATTCTCGAGATTTTGGCGTTCATAGCGTATGGGAGTGAATTTTTGGTACTGTCAAACATCGATGGCGCTGTTTTACGATGAAATAACGGAAAAACTAATTCTATCGTGTCTTACAGGAAACGTGAAAAAGTATGAACAATCACAACTTATTCACATCGGCAATTTTTCGCGTCAAATTTGGTAACAAAAAATCTTCCCGTCTACAAATTTCTATGCACTTCACTGTGCTTAAATCAAATCCGACAGTAGTTTCAGCCTGAAGTCACGCGGGACATTGCATGTCGCCAAAAAAAAAAAAACCAAACATAATAGTCAAAGTGTTATTCCCCATCTATTCCCCAAATATAACACACCCCTTCCCTCCCAAAAATAGATTTTTGGTAAATCCTTCCCAAACGCATGATAAATAGAAATTGACGATTTTTCACCGAGATTTGACGTTTCGTGAGTCCAATTCTTTTTATTTGGAAGCGTGTCTGTCCCGTCGCTGTTCGCCCCCCTCCCCCCCATGTGAAATTCATATATAGACCCTGTTCGAGTTTTATCCCTGCTCGTCGGTGGACGCCCGGGCGTCACGGATGATTTACAACCGGTGGATGTGGCTGTGTCGCGCTTGTTGGACCTCTTTGTACGGTAGGTACGCAACCCGCCTCCCTCGTGAGTCTTTCACGAGTGGAATATATTTTTCCTCATCCACCGGGAGGCGGAGGAGGAGGAGAAGGTTCGCGGTGGT